>APFE030900071.1:2182-62780 GCA_000404065.3 Pinus taeda
GGTCTAAGGTTCTTGGCACCTCCAAGGAGCTACCATCCCCATTGGAGCCAATGTTAGTGTCAGTCTTTACAGCCTTCCTTCAGTGATCAAATGTGCTCTTACAAAGTGATTTGGAAGTGTCAAGGTCAAATTTTGTCATTTCAAAGAGTTTTCAAGCAAAATTTGGTCACTAGGCATTAGGTCTAGGGTTTGCTTTCACTCCTTCTAAAGTTGTCCAAATGGCGGTCTATGTCATCATTTAGCTGAGTCTATCATCATTCATAGGTTTGTCATTATCATGTCAGTGTCTAATGAGTCATTTTACATCTTGTTCATGCTTCAGTTGTGCCTTGGCAAGTTCATTTCCCTCTCCTAGGGTTTTGAAGCCAATTTCTCTTGGATGGTCAAATCAATGGCAAAACTTGTTTCCTGATGTTCATACACCTTCCCCTATCCTTAAAGTACCATATCATACACTTCCCAACACTCAGATTCCCCAAAATCCTCATTTTTGCACAAACCCTAGTTTCTAGCTACAACCTGGCAATTTTCTAGGTTTGGCCTGTGATTTGCCCTTTTGGACCCTTCCCCTCACTCAATCTCTGAGATTCCACTTTCCCCTGCTTCCTAACATCCCTCCCCACTCCCAAAAATTTCCCCAAGAATTTAGAAGCCCCCTATCCCCTTCATTTCGCTTCATTTCGACCAAATTCCTTGTTTCACACATCAGGGCAAGTTTCACTCAAATAATGTTTCAGAGCAGTCAAAGATGAATTTTGGAAAACTGAGAGAGGTTTTTTTCCACCACATGCCAAAGACGAAAAACCTCCTTCACTTTTTACACAAGTGTCATGGTTTGAAATAAATGTCAAAAATATCGGCAAGAACGAAGGTGCTCCAAGGATGGTTGGCCAAAACACAAAAACGAAAGAAAATGCCCGATCCACTCCAAATTTTGGCCAGAGCCTCTTTGGCTGAGCATGGTACTTGATTGGGGACTCCCAGCCCAAATTTCAAGAAATTTGGAGAAAATTTTGTCATTTATGAATTTTTTGTGCAATTTACAGGTTTTGGCCATTTGAAACCCCGCGCTCGCGCGCGCGGACATTTTGAAGGACTGCTCGGAATTTTGAAAACTTGGCATTTTTGGAAAGGGCATGCAAAGAGAAAAATTACCAATAATTGGGAGAAGCTGGATTTTGAGATTTGAGCCTCCAAAAGCTCAAAATACATCAAAATAATGACTTTCTGCCCACTTTTTGAGTTGCAGAAAGTGACCTTGGGAGAAATGGTTTTTGAGGGGGCAAAACAACTCCAAATTCAGAAATTCCACTTGGGATGGAAAGTAGACAGACCAAGCTTTCCAATGAGCCATCTTTCACTTGATTTGGACCAGTGGAACCCAGTCAAAAGTTGCTTCAAAGGTGCGCGGACATGAGAGCCAGGGGGCGCGGACATGAGAGCTAACTTTGCCAGAATTGATTTTTTGGTCAAAAAACACTGTTTTGACTATGGTTGATTATTTTTACTTGTAGATGATGGATAAATGTAATATTTTCATGGCACTTTGATAGATTTTACCTCTATTTACTCTTCTAGAAGCTTCCTTGATGTAAAAAGTGAATAATTAATGCATGAATCAGTTAGCTAAGTAATAGAGGCAAGTTGTTGAGCTGCCTATTATCTAGTGCTTAGTTTGGAATTAGTTCAAACTACTCCTAGAAAGATGAGCTCGACCCCTAGAGGCAAGGGAAGAGGTTAGCTTGCCTATATTATGTGTTTTCTTAGTCATTTTGAGGGGTTGGAAGGTTGGACTCTTGTGGGAGAAAGTTTCATTGTATATTGTACATCGATCTTTGCAATTTAAAGAGGAAGAAGGCCAGGGTTTTGCAGACATCCTTGTGGATTCTTGTGGATTATAGTGTTGATGGTGTGCTCTCTACATGTTCTTGTAAGTTTGTTTATGTATTCTACATCTCTCTTTTGCTTCTATTTGGACAGATGAAGTGGTAAAGTTTGAATACATGCTTTGACATGCTCAGCTTTTTAGTTTGTTCAAAAATTTATGTTTTCTGCTATCTAGAGAGGATTCAAATGGTTGTTTGCCCTCTTTAGCTCCTTCTCTATCATCCCTAATCTCCATCTCAGATTAAGGCATTAGCGCTCACTCCTACCTTGCCCCAAAGATCCCCCTGCAAAAACTGTGCTCAATCCCCGCACCCTGAATTGCATTCCCTCCAATTTCCACCAAAAAACCAAAAATATTTAAATCAACCCCCCTTATCAATTTACTAGCCTAAAATCTTTATTCCTAATTGGTCAGCTTATCATATTGAAAGATCTACCGAATCTGACCCGAGAGAGCCTTCTCATACCTCGTAGGGCTAGCTACGAGGTGAAATGGTTTGATGTAGCCTTGAGAGTTTGTCTATCTCAGCCTAGGTGAATTCCAAGCGCTAACAGAAAACATGATGAACCAAAGAGATTCCATCTTCCTCGGCAACAGGGGTGCCATAGACAAATGAAAACCCTGTACATCCTAAGCCAAGTTTGGGTACCGAGTTAATGCGTGGGATGGACGCCATTTCTAAAAGCTTGGGTCGATTTTGCCTGAAGAAATATATGAACTTGTACAGTCGTAGATACCTTTGCAGTGCTTCCAAATTTTCTAATTCCCTCACCTCCACACTGTTTCATCTCATTTTTCTTCTTTTCAAAGAGATGTATGGCATCCTGGACACTCAATCTTCGAGTGTGCTCAGGCTTTTGAGCAGACCCTGATATATTGTTGTGAATATTATCGCTCTCAGCATCATCACTGTCACTGCTTCTCAATTCCTTAAATGAACCCATGTCTTTGATAGGCAAATCTTGAAAATAGCTTATACTTTTAATCACTACAAAGTTTTAATCACTACAGAGTTAGATCGACGTGATCCTGTTCTCCCGATTTGAACTTGTCGTGTTGGAGAAGATGACCTTCTCCTGTGAGGAGACCTTACTGAATGCCTATTTCTCTCAGCTTGAGATTGATTAGCATTATCAAAGGAAACTAAATCTGTATTAACAGTGAGAGTTCTCTTCATTTCAAACTTACTATTTATGCTGGCCAAGCTATTGGAAGTTTGTTTTACTACCAGCACCTTCACTTACTATGACTCCAACAGGTTCCTTCATTGATAAATCATTTCTATATTTCCTGTGTGTATGGTCCTCTGTGTTTTGTGTGTCAACGAGAGAATCCTCATTTAACCATTCATAAGCGAATTCATGCCGGATTTGACTGATGTATATAGAGCTATGTCACCACTACTCTGACTGACTGTTTCAACAGTAAGGTCTTTATTGGTAATGACTTTATCCGAGTGGCCTGTGTTATGCACATGTTTCTCAAAAGTATGCAAACCATGTATGGGTCCAGAAAATGGCTCACACAAAAACACCTCCTGCATACCCTGAGTTAAATCCATACTTACCAGATGAACTATATTCATGTGACAGTGAACCTATAACTCCATAACAGAAGGCCGCATGAAGGTCCCTATCAATCTTTTAAAATTATAATCAACCTTCTCTAGAGGTTGTTTAGTACACAATCCCTCAGGTACTCTTTTAGAACAAAGACATGGTTCAGAATACATATTGGTTCCATTTCATTCACCAATGAGCAGAGACTTGTCAACCTTTGCACTGCAGCCTCCAACATTTTAATGGTATTTCTATTTGCAGGTTCACTCTCCTTTCCTGGCAAAGGCAAATCTGAACTGCTCTTCATTGACTTGGTAGAAGGCATGGCAACTTTGGCGTCATGATTCATACGAATAGTTGGCTTGCTCTGGTAGGAGCTTGGATTCTAAGGAACCAAAACCACTTTCAGAATCCACTTCCAATCCCGGCCTATTTTAAAAAACTCCTCAGGCACACTGACAGTGGCATTGTCTGGAAAACTGCTTCCATTTGAAGAACGGTAGAGCTATAGAACATCATGACAAATTACATATTAATGATTTCTTCTTCAAAACAGGGTTTTGAAGAAGAATCAATCTCACATTTAACATACAAGACGGAGTCTAACATATTTCTTGCCTACCTTGCCTCAGTCGATAATCTGTGTTATTCATTATCTTTCTCTGCTCAAGCTGTGACTTTGCCCATGCAGCCCAAAAAAACCCCATCATTTTACTAAATCAAACTCTTTGATCAGTTTACTAGCCTAATATTAGTGTTACCTTATTGGTCATCTCATCTATTGGAGATTTTACGAGATAGACCGGAGAGAGCCTTCTCCTGCCCCGTAGGGCTAGCTACGAGTCTAAATGGTTTGGTGTAGCCTTGAGGTTTACCTTTCTCAGCCTGAGGTGAAATTTCAAGCGCTAACAGGTTGCAAGTGAATGAACACTTGATCCCCTTCAAAAAAAGAAGGTTCATATCTATGTTGATAAACTTGTTGTGTCATTTAGTTTTGCACCATAACTAACTTTTCCTTGAGGATATATATAATAACTTCCATAGTGTGAAATGTTTTCTCTATTACATGAATCTTGGACTCTTCTGATACATAAAATGCCATAAACAGGGGTTTTTGGCCATAAACCACTTCATATAGTGTCATTTTCATAGCTCAATGATTGATGGAATTGTACCACCATTCACAAAGGAGAAGATATTGTGCCCATTGGTGTGGATTTTTAGAAGAAAATCATGTCAAATAGATTTCCAAGAATTTGTTGACCACTTCTATTTGACCATCCATTTGAGGATGATATGTAATGCTCATATTCAACTGTGTGCCTTGAAGTTTAAATAACTCTAAAAAAAATTGCTGGTAAATGTGGGGTATTGATCTAAAACAATGGAAGTGGGAATACTATGTAGCTTAAGATCTAATCCATGAAGGTATAGGAAATCAAAGAAGGAGTGAAAGGATGATCTAGGGAGCACAAATGAGAAAATTTTATAATATGACCTTGTTACGTGAAATTTATGATTGCGGACAAAGGTGAATTCCTAGACCTATTGGACTGGTCTAGAACAACAAAACACAAAGAAAATAGATTTTTCCTTGCAGAAGTTAGAGAAAGGGAAAGAGGCCTACCTCAGATATGTAGCAAAATTTCCTTCCTCGCTTGTAAGATCCAATTGTTGCTCCAAGTGCTATAATTAGAAGCCGCACACACAACTAAAACAAGAAAAGGATCCACAACGACCAAGTATCATATTCTAACATCTCTATTCAATGAATAAGCAAGGCATTGAAATACATGAGCGCAAACATAACACAACAAGTATAGGAAAACACGATACTCTTTGTATTAATAGAAATAGAAGAGAGTTTGCAACCATAAATAGTAGATGATATTGTAGATGTCTCCCCAAGTTGACTTGTCCTTCCTTGTCAAAAATCACACCTCAATATCAACCCTAATGCATGAATATGATGACTCCTTTAGGTTCAAGGCAACAACATAAGGTCATAATCAATCTCCAAAATCCCACTCTAATGCTATTGATGGCAGTATTTATAGGAGAGGGGTGGTAGTTTAGGATTTACCATAATGGGTTTGAGATATATTTATGATGGAAGGATGATATCAAGGGTTAAGAGGTAAAATCTCCAAGACAGGATTAGATAGGATTTGAGCTAACAGGTCCCAAATGCAATACACATTAGAGTGCATAGAGCTGACGATGTTCAACTGGAGTGAGGGAGTATTGGAAAACATGAAGGAACAAATCACTAAGGCAAAAGATGGGAAATTGAAAAAATTTGGGTATGGTTCCATTTTGATCTCATTCGATTTGGAGAGTATTCTATTACTCTGTCCACAACATATCTCACTTGAGCTTCTAGATCCTAGAGCTCCACGGATGATGCGGTGGGTAGACCTCATGTCTAGACATACAGGTCTGTACTCCATGAGTTTAACACATGTCTTCTTTTGATGGCTACACATGTAGCTCCTTATGGTTAAATACTATCCATATGTAGGGATGGACAGCCGCAGAGATCCATAGCACATGCTATGTGAAGGCAAGCAATGGAGCACCATAGGTAAAACAAAATCATTTTGATTGTTTTTTTATTTTTGGGTTTTACAAATTTTTGGTACTTTTCATGTATCCACATTAACTATTGATTTTTAGATGTAGACATTGGACCCATTTGACCAGTGGGTTTGTACTAACTTTAGTGTGATGGAGACCCACAACAGGCATAGATTGGAGAACATTTTATTGCATGGACACGAGAGGTATTGCAGGATCTCAATGTGGCTAAGACTCTTGCAAAGGTCGAGCGGCTTATGGAGGGATTGACCTAGGGTATACCAAAGACTAGAGTCAATCATATCCCTATGAGACTAGAACACCATACTTTTGGAGTGCCTAAGTGTATTAGCCAGCTGTTGTGCAAAGTAGCTCGCATAGTTGCTTGTTATCATGATCACCATCAGGATTAGTCTACTAGGAGGCTTATAGAGCCATATTTTGATTACATGTATTTTTAGATATGATAGGCCGTATGGCCATATGTGCCTTGGGCACATCTTTTTGTAAAATCAAACTTTAAATATATATATATATATATATATATATAAATATAGAGAGAGAGAGAGAGAGAGAGAGAGAGAGAGAGACTTTGAACTCGGCTCGTGTTGCAAGCAGATCAGACAGTATGTCCGCAAATGTAGAGCAGGAGAAAAATTCGACTCAGACTGCTTGACTCTCAGACTCTTAATTTTCGAATGCCCCCTTCCCCTCTCAATGCTAGTATTTATAGTCTCTTAGTAGGTAAACCGGTTGAAATTTTTACCGGAAACCTGCGACAGGGGGAATCTCCTTTTGGTATGAATATCACGCAAGAAATCATAACCAAAGGACTAACAGTAAGGAGAATCATATCCAAAGGAATAACAGTAAGGAGCTAGCTAAAAGATTCGGGCAAGTGGGTACTACCACCTGTTATCTCGTCCCTTAAAGGCAGTGCCATGTGGGGACCGAATCTGACACGAACAAGAGCGTATGAACAATAGACATGACAGCCGGAATCGGCTCAAAATAATTACACAGTGGATATTTTTAAATAAAACCCACGAAAAAGTAGAATATGAATAATAGACAAGATGGTCGGAAACTAGGACATCGGCTTATTACAAAGTGGATATTCTAAAGAAAAACCCATGAAAACTAGAAATGCTTATTACAAAGTGGATATTTTAAAGAAAAACACACGAAAACTAGAAATGTACATGATATCAGATGAGTGATCATATACATCAATCATTATTATATTGACATTCTTCTGAACCAATATATGCTCTTTCGGCTTCATCCATCTCTAAACGTTGGTCTATGTTAGGGGAAAATATATCATTTGGCAAGGAATCGTCAAGCCATGGAGGTGCTACTTCCAAAAAATAGCAGAAAAATGGAAAATGGAATACATTTGCTGGTCTCGCCCTGGGATCTGTAGAAATTTCTCCATGGAAGCTGACCTTCACACTGAATGATGGTTCGCCTTGCTGACTGTCTAGCAGGGCTACTTCTATTTTAGTATGAAGAAATTCAAACTCTATAGTGTAGTCATATTGAGCAACAATATGAATTTCCCACATTAAAGTGCTAATGGTTTCCCGGAAATTGAAATTGCAAATATGCTCACTCCTAGGCATATACTTGAACATAAACAACTTAAACTAGGGACTCCACCAATTATTTCCACTATCTAACTGTGTTGCATAAGCAATGACTCTAAAATATCCCTGTATTCTGGCCCTCTGATGGATGGAGAAATAATCTTGCCATGTCCAGTCTGTATTTTGGATAAAACCAAAACAGATAGGAACTGGCCCTCTAGAATGTGAATAATAGACACGCCATGGCCTTTCTCTGTAAGGTGACTCACTAAGATAAGCTACCATGCCAGACTCTGAATCAAACCACTTCTGCAAAATGATTTGGATGACTTCGACTGGTAATGATTTGACTCTTAAAACAAAACAATCCCAACAGAACTCATATTTACACTGACTACAGATCGAGATTGAACAGATTTTTGACTGACAGACACTAGACTGGACTGGACTTTTACTCGAAGAACTTTCTCCTTTATACAGGGGTCTGAACATCTTGATGTCTTTAATTTCTGGAGCTCCTTCTCTTGTCAACATGTCTGCTAGGTAGTATTCATCACCTGATTTGTAGACGATGTCAAAATCAAATCCTTCTAGCCACAGAGCCCATCTTAGGATCCTAGTATTTCCTTGTTCTAACAATTTTTTGTTAGCCAAAATGCCTTTCATGTGCTTCAGATCAGTTCTAACCAAAAACCTGACACTCTTCAAGAACAATCTAAATCTTTGGATTCCTCTTTTGACAACAAGTATTTCTTTGTGGGAGGATGGATACTTGACCTCTGTGTTATCAAAAGTACCAGAGGCATATGCACAGACAAGTTCCTATTTTCCATGTTTCTGTAACAACGCTGTAGCCCATGTATGATCAGATGCATCTGTTTCAAGAATGAATGGGAGATTAGTAACAGGCAGTCTCAATTTAGGAAGTTCCCTAATTTTGCTTTTTATGTTTCTTACTGTTGTAGTCATTTCATTGGACCATCCAATTTTTTCTTTCCTCAGTCTTTTCTGCAAAATCTTAGTATCTTCAGATTGCTTTTCATAGAACTACCGAATGTAATTTAAGCAACCTAAAAATCTCTGAAGCATCTTTTCATCAAGGAGACTATCATGGAACTTTAAAAGATGGAGAAGGACATGAGGCTGGAGCTCAATATGACCCTGTTCTATATGCAATCCTAAATAGTCTATTCTGACTTTTCCAATCTGAAATTTCTCTTCTGAGTCAGATAGAACTAAACCATGCTTGTATACCATTTCATAAAAAATTTCTTCATGCATCTTGTGAGTATTTACATCCTTGCTAAACACAAGCAAATCATCAATATATACAATTACATATTCTACCCCTCCAAAAATATCTTCCATCCTTTTTTGAAATTCAGACGGAGCATTTTTTAATCCAAATGGCATGACTGTCCATTGATATTGGCCATGGGGAACTGTGAAGGCTGTTTTATACCTATCTTCTGGAAGAATGCCAATTTGCCAAAATCCACTTTTAAGATCAAATTTGCTGAAAACATTGGCATTAGCTATTTTATCAAGCAACAATTCTTTATTTGGAAGAGGATACCTGATAGGCATGAGAGCCTCATTCAATATTTTGTAATTAATTACCAACCTCTTCTTGCCACGTTTTTGCTCACTATCTTTGTTGACATAGAAAGTTGGGCAGGCCCATGGACTTTTGCAGGGTTCAATCAGATTTTGTTCTAACAGTTGTTAAATTTCTTGTTTGCACAAGGCTTGTTTAGTGGGTGACATATGATTAGCACTTGCTTTCTCTGCTTTAGGTACATACCCTTCTTTATAAGGTAATGCTACAAAATATTTCCCTGGTCCAGAAAGCATCCTGCTTGCTGTGCAATCTTGGTGTAGCTTATCCGAGATTGCCTGTAATGTCTTTTGTCCGTGTATTTCTGCATGCTTGAAAATTTTTTGAATATTTGTAAGATTATGCATAGTGTCCTGCAAATTATCTTCTTCACTTGGATTGACCTTAAGCTGGTACTCATTCTTTGCAGGAATTATAACTAGTCCCTCATTAGTGGTAAATGTAACGGAATCTTTTCCAAAGGTAACTGGGAGGAATCTTTTCAAAAAATCTTGCCCTAACAAGACATCTGATCCTGTATCAAAACTGTGCAATGTAACATAAGTCTGTACATGATTCAAATAGACTGGAAAGTCAGGAGATATATAGTTAATCTCCACCAATTCTTTAATTACAGCTCTGAAGGACAGTTTGGTAGGCTGCCAATAATAAGAAGGAATTGCACCAAACTTGCAACAACTACACATTGCTCCAGAATCAATTTGTGCATCTAAAGTGTATTCCTTTACGTTTGGCAATTTTATTTTCAGAGGGATTACCACTTTATCTCCTATTCCCATGATGTTAACCAAATCTACTTCCTTAGATTTCATGGGCATTTCTTTTGGAATATCCTTCAGCAGAATTCTCGCCAATTTGGAATTAGCATCATCATATTCAGAAATAAGATTTTGGAGTTTGGCTGATAATTGCAACATTTCTGATCTTGTTAAATTAATAGATGATTCCAAACTGCTAATTTTCCTCTTGAGAGTATTGATTTCATCCATACCTGTATCTTGAGAAGCTTATGTAAAACTCAATGGTTTGAACATTGAATCAAACTCTCTTGCCTCGAAATACTCATCCTCAGTGACCCTTTTGGAAGGCAATTGTTTTTCTAAATTCTCCAGCTTTTCTTTCAATCTTCTCCTGGCTGTTAACTGGGATGGTGCAAGCTGGGCTAGCTATGCCTTTATGTCATTAATCTGATTCTCCAAATTATTTGTTTTATTGAAGCAACACATTTTAATGTCAGCAATAAAAGTTTCATCAGAGTCAGAGGAATCAGATTCTAACCTTATTTTGTTGATATTAAGTAAATCATCAACGTCTGAATTAGAAGAATCACTGTATATTTCAAAATATTCTCCATCTGAGTGGGATGTGAGATCCCAATCTTCTGGATTATGGACTGTAGTGAAAACGTCCATAATCTTCAACTGTTTCTTGTTCTTTTTGTCTTTTCATGTATTTGCATAATGGCCTTCTTTCCCACATATAAAACAGGTTACTCTTTTAGAAGGCTTTGCTCTTTTCCTAAATATTGTCCTCTTCTTTTTAAAACAATAGTATTTCTTCCTCGGAGTATAATTATCTGTCTTGCATGAGCATGAAACTTTTGGCACTCTCTTTTTGGATTTGCTACTACATCCAAAATCATAAGTTTCAGCAAAATTATTACACAACTTTGTACTAAAATGCATCTGCTTTTTAAAAAAAAAAAATTAGCTTTTTCTGATGCACATTCTCTTTGCAGAATAGAAACTATCATCTGATGTACTGCAGCAAATGAAGAATTTTCAAATTGTACTTTGTTGGCCTCAATATACTAGTTAATCAAATCTGGAATTTTCCCTAGCATTGAAGCTATGTAATACCTTAGAGAAGCAACATTCTGAGGATATGCTGCTTGATAAAGGAGTTTTTGCATAACACAATAATAATCATGTAGATAATCTATGTTACACAATCTTTGAGATAAAAAGAGTTGACCATGATGTGCTGAATTCTCTGGCACAACTCCTATGAATTCATGTTTTAATGCATCAAAAATGGCTCTCAGGGGATCTGTTGGATGTTCAATAATATTGTTCATTTCGTCTTCAGATAACTTTTCCCGCCATTGTTTCAAAATGCCAGTAAAAGACCAAACAATTTGTGTAACTATATCTGACCATGGTGCTTTAGTTTCAGCTTTTCTCTGTAGTGCCCAAGCATGGACATTGGGTGAAAGTTGCAGAAATGGCGAAAGTTGCAGAAATATGACCAGAATGATTTTATTGATATATGGTTGTAAACATTACAAAGGGATATTTTTCCTCAGATAGACTGCTGCAGCATTTAGTATATATGAGTTAGCCGAAGCATAATAGATCTACAGACTACCTGGCATGCTAACAGACTGAGTCTCAAAGATCAAAACTTACAAACGCCTATACTGATCCGGCCACTTTAGGTTCACACCAGCATCAAGCACTTTTGCGCAGGCTTCTCGAATCACCTAGAGACTTTGAACTCGGCTCGTATTGCAAGCAGATCAGACAGTATGTCCACAGATGCAGAGCAAGAGCAAAATTCGACTCATACTACTTGACTCTCAGACTCTTTATTTTCGAATGCCCCCTTCCCCTCTCAATGCTAGTATTTATAGTCTCTTAGTAGGTAAACCGGTTGAAATTTTTACCGGAAACCTGCGATAGGGGGAATCTCCATTTGGTATGAATATCATGCAGGAAATCATAACCAAAGGACTAACAGTAAGGAGAATCATATCCAAAGGACTAACAGTAAGGAGCTAGCTAAAAGATTCGGGCAAGTGGGTACTACCACCTGTTATCTCGTCCCTTAAAGTCAGTGCCATGTGGGGACCGAATCTGACACGAACAAGAGCGTATGAACAGTAGACATGACGGCCGGAATCTAGGACATCGGCTCAAAATAATTACACAGTGGATATTTTTAAATAAAACCTACGAAAAAGTAGAATATGAATAATAGACAAGATGGCCGGAAACTAGGCCATCGGCTTATTACAAAGTGGATATTTTAAAGAAAAACCCACGAAAACTAGAAATGTACATGATATCAGATGAGTGATCATATACATCAATCACTATTATATTGTCATTCTTCTGAATCAATATATGCTCTTTCGGCTTCATCCATCTCTAAAAGTTGGTCTATGCCAGGGGCAAATATATCATTTGGCAAGGAATCGTCAAGCCATGGAGGTGCTACTTCCAAAAAACAGCAGAAAAATGGAAAATGGAATACATTTGCTGGTCTCGTCCTGGGATCTGTAGAAATTTCTCCATGGAATTTGACCTTCACACTGAATGATGGTTCGTCTTGCTGATTGTCTAGCAGGGCTACTTCTGTTTCAGTATGAAGAAATTCAAACTCTACAGTGTAGTCATATTGAGCAGCAATATGAATTTCCCACATTAAAGTGCTAATGGTTTCCCGGAAATTGAAATTGCAAATATGCTCACTCCTAGGCATATACTTGAACATAAAGAACTTAAACCAGGGACTCCACCAATTATTTCCACTATATAACTGTGTTTCATAAGCAATGACTCTAACATATCCCTGTATTCTGGCCCTCTGATGGATGGAGAAATAATCTTGCCATGTCCAGTCTATATTTTGGATAAAACCAAAATAGATAGGAACTGGCCCTCTAGAATGTGAATAATAGACACGCCATGGCCTTTCTCTGTAAGGTGACTCACTAAGATAAGCTACCATGCCAGACTCTGAATCAAACCACTTCTACAAAATGATTTGGATGACTTCGACTGGTAATGATTTGACTCTTAAAACAAAACAATCCCAACAGAACTCATATTTACACTGACTACAGATCGAGATTGAACAGATTTTTGACTGACAGGCACTAGACTGAACTGGACTTTTACTCGAAGAACTTTCTCCTTTGTACAGGGGTCTGAACATCTTGATGTCTTTAATTTCTAGAGCTCCTTCTCTTGTCAACATGTCTGCTAGGTAGTTTTCATCACCTGATTTGTAGATGATGTCAAAATCAAATCCTTCTAGCCACAAAGCCCATCTTAGAATCCTGGTATTTCCTTGTTCTAACAATTTTTTGTTAGCCAAAATTCCTTTCATGTGCTTCAGATCAGTTCTAACCAAAAAACTGACACTCTTAAAGAACAATCTGAATCTTTGGATTCCTCTTTTGACAGCAAGTATTTCTTTGTGGGAGGATGGATACTTGACCTCTGTGTTATCAAAAGTACCAGAGGCATATGCACAGACAAGTTCCTTTTTTCCATGTTTCTGTAACAACGCTGCAGCCCATGTATGATCAGATGCATCTGTTTCAAGAATGAATAGGAGATTAGTAACAGGTAGTCTCAATTTAGGAAGTTCTCTAATAAGTTCTCTAATTTTGCTTTTTATGTTTCTTACTGCTGTAGTCATTTCATTGGACCATCCAATTTTTTCTTTCCTCAGTCTTTTCTGCAAAATCTTAGTGTCTTCAGATTGCTTTTCATAGAACTGCCAGATGTAATTTAAGCAACCTAAAAATCTCTGAAGCATCTTTTCGTCAAGGAGAATATCAGGGAACTTTAAAAGATGGAGAAGGACATGAGGCTGGAGCTCGATATGACCCTGTTCTATATGCAATCCTAAGTAGTCTATTCTGACTTTTCCAATCTGAAATTTCTCTTCTGAGTCAGATAGAACTAAACCATGCTTGTATACCATTTCATAAAAAAATTCTAAATGCATCTTGTGAGTATTTACATCCTTGCTAAACACAAGCAAATGATCAATATATACAATTACATATTCTACCCCTCCAAAAATATCTTCCATCCTTTTTTGAAATTCAGACGAAGCATTTTTTAATCCAAATGGCATGATTGTCCATTGATATTGGCCATGGGGAACCGTGAAGGCTGTTTTATACCTGTCTTCTGGAAGAATGCCAATTTGCCAAAACCCACTTTTAAGATCAAATTTGCTGAAAACATTGGCATTAACTATTTTAGCAAGTAACAATTCTTTATTGGGAAGAGGATACCTGATAGGCATGAGAGCCTCATTCAATATTTTGTAATTAATTACCAACCTCTTTTTGCCAAGTTTTTGCTCACTATGTTTGTTGACATAGAAAGTTGGGTAGGCCCATGGACTTTTGCAAGGTCCAATCAGATTTTGTTCTAGCAGTTGTTGAATTTCTTGTTTGCACAAGGCTTGTTCAGTGGGTGACATATGATTAGCACTTGCTTTCTGTGCTTTAGGTACATACCCTTCTTTATAAGGTAATGCTACAAAATATTTTTCCCTGGTCCAGAAAGCATCTGGCCTCCTTGCTATGCAATCTTGGTGTAGCTTATCCGAGATTTCCTGTAATGTGTTTTGTCCGTGTATTTTTGCATGCTTGACAATTTTTTGAATCTTTGTAAGATTATGCATAGTGTCCTGCAAATTATCTTCTTCACTGGGATTGACCTTAAGCTGGTACTCATTCTTTGTAGGAATTATAACTGGTCCCTCATTAGTGGTAAATGTAACGAAATCTTTTCCAAAGGTAACTGGGAGGAATCTTTTCAAAAAATCTTGCCCTAACAAGACATCTGATCCTGTATAAAAACTGTACAATGTAACATAAGTCTGTACATGATTCAAATAGACTGGAAAATTAGGAGATATATAGTTAATCTCCATCAGTTCTTTATTTACAACTCTGAAGGACAGTTTGGTAGGCTGCCAATAATAAGAAGGAATTGCACCAAACTTGCAGCAACTGCACATTGCTCCAGAATCAATTTGTGCATCTAAAGTGTATTCCTTTACGTTTGGAAATTTTATTTTCAGAGGGATTACCACTTTATCTCCTATTCCCATGATGTTTACCAAATCTACTTCCTTAGATTTCATGTGCATTTCTTTTGGAATATCCTTCAACAGAATTCTCACCAATTTGGAATTAGCATCATCATATTCAGAAATAAGATTTTGGAGTTTGGCTGATAATTGCAACATTTTTTATCTTGTTAAATTAATAGATGATTCCAAACTGCTAATTTTCCTCTTGAGAGTATTGATTTCATCCATACCTGTATCTTGAGAAGCTTCTGTAAAACTCAATGGTTTGAACATTGAATCAAACTCTCTTGCCTCGAAATACTCATCCTCAGTGACCCTTTTGGAAGGCAATTGTTTTTCTAAATTCTCCAATTTTTCTTTCAATATTCTCCTAGCTGTTAACTGGGATGGTGCAAGCTGGGCTAGTTGTGCCTTTATGTCATTAATCTGATTCTCCAAATTATCTGTTTCATTGAAGCAAAACATTTTAATGTCAGGAATAAAAGTTTCATCAGAGTCAGAGGAATCAGATTCTAACCTTATTTTGTTGATATTAAGTAAATCATCAACGTCTGAATTAGAAGAATCACTGTATATTTCAAAATATTCTCCATCTGAGTGGGATGTGAGATCCCAATCTTCTGGATTATGGACTGTAGTGAAAACGTCCATAATCTTCAACTGTTTCTTGTTCTTTTTGTCTTTGCATGTATTTGCATAATGGCCTTCTTTCCCACATATAAAACAGGTTACTCTTTTAGAAGGCTTTGCTCTTTTCCTAAATATTGTCCTCTTCTTTTTAAAAGGATAGTATTTCTTCCTCGGAGTATACTTATCTGTCTTGCATGAGCATGAAACTTTTGGCACTCTCTTTTTGGATTTTCTACTACATCCAAAATCATAAGTTTCTACAAAATTATTACACAACTTTGTACTAAAATGGATCTGCTTTTTAAAATTCTTTTTAGCTTTTTCTGATGCACATTCTCTTTGCAGAATAGAAACTATCATCTGATGTACTGCAGTAAATGAAGAATTTTCAATTTGTACTTTGTTGGCCTCAATATACTAGTTAATCAAATCTGGAATTTTCCCTGGCATTGAAGCTATGTAATACCTTAGATAAAAAACATTGTGAGGATCTGCTGCTTGGTAAAGGAGTTTTTGCATAACACAATAATAATCTTGTAGGTAATCTATGTTACACAATCTTTGAGATAAAAAGAGTTGACCATGATGCGTTGAATTCTCTGGCACAGCTCCTATGAGTTCATGTTTTAAAGCATCAAAAATGGCTCCCAGGGGATCTGTTGGATGTTCAATAATATTGTTCATTTCTTCTTCAGACAACTTTTCCCACCATTGTTTCAAAATGCCAATAAAAGACCAAACAATTTGTGTAACTATATCTGACCATGGTGCTTTAGTTTCAGCTTTTCTCTGTAGTGCCCAAGCATGGACATTGTGCAAGACTGTTATGACATCTTCACCTTTCATACAGTCAATATTTACTAAAAGTGTATTACCAAATCCTTTCGTTGATGGATTTTCAAATTTGGCAGGGAAACTTTCTAAATTATCTTTGAATCTAGAAAAAGGACTATCAGCTGATGCGCCATGTGCAAAAGTATCCCAGTCACCCTTCTTTCCTTTATGTGAGAATGAGAATGTATCACCTCTATCCCTTTTAGAACTAGTTTCTCCTTGGGTGTGGTCTACCGAATTAGAGGTTACACCAGACATGGCCAAAATGTTTGGAGCAGATGGTTGGCCATTTTCCACAAAGGATTTGAGGCTGACGAAGCCCTTTGGTAATCTCAAACTTTCAACAGTAGGAAAAGTGGTTAGCCTATTTCTCATTAAATCTATTTTCTCTCTGGCTAACATTATTCCTTTTCTTACTTTTTCAATCTTAGCAGTATCTATATTATCAATGTTTTTGAACAAAATACTTCTAAGACCATCTTTTGGTTCCTCTGTACTAGAAGAAAACTTTAGCTTTGAAGCTGAAAGATCTACTTCCCTATAATGAGGTGGAGAAGTAGGCTGTGGTAGTGCATCTCTCAAGTGTTCAAGGGACTTGGAGATTATTCCCATGTTGGAATTGACATCATCCAATTTCTGTTTGTGCTCATTCTGAATTCCCAAACATTCATTATAACCAATGTGCATTTTCTTTATATGTTCTTTAATTTCTAGCACGTCTTTGGCTATATCATCTATATTCTGCAGCATACAAACAATCTGGTAGTTTGTATAATTGTGCATCTTCTCTATTTCAGTCTGTTCTGTATCTGACATATTTCTCATTTGTATCCATTGGAAATCTGTCTTTAGAGTACCATTCTTGAAAGTTTTCCTAGAGTTAGTAGGCTCTAGATATCTTTCATTAATCTTTGCAATTGGATCCTGTGAGGCTCTGGGAAGGCTAAAGCTTTTTATATCAGGCAGTACTGGTTCAAACTGCTGATCTTCAAGTTGGAAACTAGAAGATGGACCAGATACACAGAATTGGCAATCATCAGATTTGTGAGTAAGAGGTTTCTTTTGATTCCTTTTGGGAGCAGAATATATGGACGGTACTGGTAAAGGAGCAGGAGAATGTGTAATTGATGGCGGTATTACTGCTTTTGTACTGTCTCAACTTTCTAGAAATGGGGACCTATCCAAGATGGTCATGGACCTGACAAGATGAGGGCTTGTGAACCTGAGACCATAAGAACCATCAGAGTGCTTGACAACAAACAATTGCCTTGGCTCTCTTGACGTTTGCAGTTGAGGATATCTCTGAGATAATGGAACATAAGTGCTATTCCATTCTTCCGGCAGAGTGCATTCTGAAAATCCTATTTGCAAAGGAGCAGTGTTACCGGGACCAACTATTACTCCTTCTTTCAAAGCTCTTGAGCATAGTTTAGGATTGAGTGGTGGCATTGTGCTTGAAACAAATCTAAGACAGATAGAAGAATGAAGCTAAGCAATCAAAGTTTGTGGGGCGACATTGAAACCATTGAACTGGATATAGGCATTCAGAAACTCATTTATATATGGATCACTTAACGAAACCTGATATCTAGGGATTACAAAAGACCAAATAGGACCATTATTAAGAGGACTCTGAAAACCTCCCAACAAGGCATCATTAAAATCATTCAGTCTAGTATCCAGAACACAAGTAAGGCAGGAAGTGTTTAATCCAGGTCTAACAAGTGGATTAATCCAAAACTGGATCATGCCTATATGAACATATTTGAACCCATGTTCCAAACCCCATTCAATATCTTCTTTTTTAATCAAAGGAATCTGGTAGACTTTCTGATCAGTAGAAATAGGTATATTCACAGAAGTAAAGCGAAATAGTTGAGCTGCTCTAAACTGGAAAGCAGGAATCTTATATAACTTGTTTATTTCTATTTCTGGCAATGTCCAATTTGGCTGAGGCTCAAACTCTTGAACTATAACCTTTTCATCATATAATTTTTCTTCAGAAGATTTGTTCAGATATTTGTTGATAAAAGACCATCTCTTTTTCTTAGCAATTTTCCTATCCTCTGGTGTTTGAACAACAAATTCATTCGAAAAACCAGCCATTGAGATTAGATACAATTATGCACCTGAATGGAGGAGATAGAATCTTTGTGCTCCAGGAAAGCAAACACGGCAGTCCGTAGCCTCAACGCTCTCTACCAGAGCCTTATCGCCGATTCCAACTTGTGAACAAGAGCATAGACAAATATAACTCAATGGGAAAACCAGATAGTTATGAAAATTGTTTGGACATCTCTCTCTCTCTCTCTATATATATATATATATATATAGCTATCTACTTATCGATGTTTCTTTATGTGTTCTATTATCCTCTTCAATGTATGCGATGTGAATTGAATTGAATTTACATATGTTGCAAATATTTGTCTAAAACATGATTTACCAATGCATCTGTCAATGTGTTTAGACTTCTAGGAATGTGTTGATATTGGATATAATCAAAATGTCTTTCCTGAAGGCAAACCCTTAAAAACATACGAAGCATAGTTGGACTTCTAACTGAATATACATTAGTCAAGTGTAGTGCTATAAGTTTTGCTTCAAGTATGACAACTATACGACGGATACCATGAGAAATAGCAACAGACAATAGCTCGATCTATACAAATCCCTTGTAAATTCACTAACTCGGAATTCGTAACATATATAGCCCACGCTGCAGAGGAAAGGTTCCAAGTACTACGACTAGTGCCATCAGCATAACCAACATATGGTTGAAGGGATGTCAACATATGCAAACCAAATGTAAAGAAATATTAATGGAGACAGTAGAAAACTGTGAAGGGAACACATTGCAAATGCACTCAACACACATATAGACAATATGTACATAGTGAACTTGAAAAAATGACTTAAGCATAGTATTTTTTGAGGTACAACCCATTTCTAGGTTGCTTCAATGGAACTCCATCGAAATCAATAAGCTTGTAGGCTCCTTTAGCAAGAACACGTTTGACAATGTACGGGCCTAACCACATTGGCTCGAACTTCCCAGAACCTAACTTATCAGACTCTTGATCATACAATATGATAAGGTCACCTTCCGAGAAGGCATGAGGCTTAACATTATTATTATATTGCACCTTAATTCCTTACTTGAGGGCCTCATTAGCCATTGTGGCATCATGTTGGGTTTCATCTAAGCGTGGAGATGAAAGAGACACTCTTCTTCTATGGAAGTGGTAGGGAGGATTTCGACAACAAGTTTGAAAGATGGAATTTTTCACTCAATAGGAAGGATTTTTTCCAAACCATACACCAATTGAAACAACATGAATCTAGTAGCAGTCTGAACAGAGGTTCAATATTCCCAACGGCTGCATAAAGGATAAGATACCAATCCAATTTGTGGATACCTATCCAATTTGTGGATACCAATCCAACTTGGCAGTGAGCTTAGGCATCACGTGATTATGGAAACGCTTCCCATGGTCTGTAACTATAGCCTTTGGTACACCAAACCTTGCAATGTTGTGATTGAAGAGAGAGAGAAATTGTTTTGCTAGTGTTATTTTAAGTAGGCATCTCTTCGGCCCACTTGGTAAAATAGTCTACCACCACAATAATGTAGCCATGCCCTTTGGTTGAGTGAGGGTTACATGTCATAAATTCAATGCCCCATTTCAATAAAGGTCCAACGGTGATGACAAGGTGTAAAGGAACTAGTGGAGCATGGGGTTTACATTCATATATCTAGTAGGCATGACACTTTTGGACCACAATGATACAATCATGAAACATAGTAGGCCAAAAGTAACCATCATGTAAAATATTCTATCTGGTGGTATAACCATACATGTGTCCACCACATTCCCTAACATGGCATTCATTTAGAGCTATCTAGGTTTCCTCATGAGTGAGGCATCATCGAAAAATTGTATCGAAACCACAACGATAAAGGGTGTCACCAATTATCATATATTTTTTATTCTGATATTGGATATGTCACTGCTCATAGCAAAAGCTATCAAACCGGAAAGTTTGGGTCTGGAGATATATGATGATGTCTCCATACCACGGTTCAAATGAATCTATCAGGAACACTGAATCTTCTGGAATAGAATCATTAGATGTCGTTTCAGTTTCGAGAGTGCAAAGGTCGCAGATCAGTTTAACAAAGACTAAGGATTTGTTGGATTTGGATTTGATGAATTCAAAATCAAATTCCTCGATGATGAAAATCCATTTGGAATACTTTCAACCTATCAAATGTCGTGATAAGACGTATGTCATGGGATTGCAATAAAAAACAACCATATTCTTGCGAAGCGGGATATGATGATGAAACCTTTGGACACCTTGGACAGTAACAAAAGCTAAATTTTCAATGTGAGTATATGTAATCTCATTATCATTTAAGTTTTAACTCAAATAATAAATGAGATGTTCATCCCCAACATCTTCCTCTTAGACCAATACCATGTAAATGGTAGTGACTCCAATGGCGAGGTACATGAAGAAATCATGTTGATAATTTGGGGGATACAACAATGATACATGAACCATAACACCTTTCAAAGCATCAAACACCTTTTGGGCAGTTTCGTCCCAATGAAAAGGAACCCCTTTCTTCAACAAACGAGTAAGTCCTTAGTCAATTCAACATAATTGGGAACAAATCTTCTTAGAAATTTAGCCTTCCTTTGGATTCGTTGTAGCTAAATAAGAGAGGAAGGAGCAGGCATATCCTAGATCGCATGGACTTTCAAGGGTTCTATACGAATTCCTTGCTTCGACACAACAAAGCCGAGAAGTCGACCGAATTGCACATAAAATATGCACTTGTGTGGATTGATCCTGATGTTATAATGTTGACAATGTAAAAATATAGCCCTAAGATGCACAGGATGATTTGCATGATGTTTCGAGTGGGAAGGTAGGTCATCCAAATATGATTGTACAATGTGTTTAATGTCATGAAAGCATAATTCACTGCCCTCTGAAAAATTTCCCCAACATTTTTCAATTCAAAAGGGAGTTGTCAATATCCAAATGTGCCCCATGGGCAAATAAATATGGTTTGATTTTGTTCTGATGGGAGAATGTTTAATTGATTATAGCCAGAAAAATCGTCCATAAATGAAAATATTTCAATGTCATCACAATCATCAACAATCTGATCAATAAACGGGGTAGGATAGTTGTCCATAGGACAGGCACGATTGATGTCCCAGTAATCGACACACACATGTATTGTTACTTATTTATTCATGGCAGGAGCAATGTTTGACACCCAATCAATTAGAGGTACTTGGTATATGAAGCCAACATGGAGAAGTTTTTCAACATCGGCATTAATAGAAACAACCTTCTTAGGATGGATTAGACGTAGGCGTTGTCGAAATGGTTTAGCATTGGTATATTTTCTGATTTCGTGTACAAAAATGTTTGGATCTATACCTAGCATCTCTTCATATGACCACGTGAAAAATGTCTCGAAATTCCTGGAAAAGGGATTTATAGATCTTGATCTCATCAGGAGAGAAAGATGCACCAATATGTACATTCTCGACAATTCCAGGTTTGATCAAAATATCAAAAGGTATAATCTCTTCAATATTCAACAAATTCTTCTTAGAATCAATAGCATGGATCGATATGGAATTCACAGATATCTCAATGACATTGGGTGAATAAATATCACTAATGTTATCCTTGGAGGAATCTGGAAAGGAGGAATGTGATGATTCTCGTCCCATGGAGCATCATATGGCATCATTATCTCCATGATGCTTTCATTAGTAGAGAATGTACTAAAGAAAGGATCAGATGACGTACCATAATCTAAGGAATGATCAACCCATTTGATCGAAGAGAAAAAATCAGAGTGTGTCGAACAAGCTAAATAGATGGCTTCATATTCAAGCTCAATAGGACTTGTTAGGGTCCTATGTCTAGGAATCATGCTCATGTTAGTCTTGCTATGTATCTAAGGTCAAATTTGTAAATATTATTCATGGTCACCTGGCTAATATTCTTCAAAGAGTTCTAGGTTTAGATTTGGTGTCATGGAAAGGTGTTTATTTTGTTAAGAGTCCAATGTCTAAATTCATGTGTTTTCCTTACAAAGGGTAATCATGGGAAGACTTTGGTCACTTTGGAAAAAGTACAAAAATAATGTTTTACAAATCCTTGGTTATTGTGAGTTAGTCACCATTCTAAGTCATTGTTAGTAGGTCACCTAAGTCTAGAGGCTATGTTTACATCAAAAAAAATCATGAAATGATATTGGCACAAAATTGGAGGCTCTTTGGTATTCAGTTTGAATGTCATTTTAAAAGGACAACTCATGATATCAACAGGGAATAATGGTCAGAAGGATAGTCCTCCCTTTTCCCAATGCGCTACATTTTTAGAAAAGCGTTGTGCATTCGTGATTTTCTTTCTTAATCACAATTAACGCCTTCATTTCTGCTCCAGGCCATTCCACATGATCATTTGAACTTTCGTCTTCATCCCATATCATTCAAATCTTCATCATCTGCATCAAAAATCTTGGGTTTTTCATTTCAATCGTTGTGAATGGGAGGCAGGGGTGCTGCGAGTTCACACAGCGCCCAAATTCTCGCATGTCAATGGTCAAGATTCCCTCATAGGCGCAAATATAACTCTATGTTTATCCTTCAGCCTTGAAATAACTCTAAAATTTCATATAGAAGCTAGCATAAACCATTTAAAGCCCACAAAAAGGATAAAATTACCATCATTGCTCTTTTGAAATTTGTTGTGTTTTCTTCCTTTGCACTATGTTTTTATCCTAATCTGCTATGATTCCACACACTGTGTCATATCCCTCTTTTCTCGATGTTAATTCACCTTTTCACTGTGTGAGCCCTTACATGCAATAGGTGCCTTGGTCTTAAAACTTCCCTTAAAATTTATGATCAAAGTGTTTTAAAAAGTCAAATTTCTTCAGTGTTGCATTTCTAGCTTGTGCGTTGCTATTGTCCCTAGTTTAAATTCTTGCCAACAATTATGAAATTCCAAGTTTTATAGGGTTTGCCTGAGAAAGTCTGCAATTGTAAGTTTTGGTGTAATTGCTGGATTATATCTTAAGTCATTGTTAGAATATTTTAAATACCATAAAACCTCCATTTTTACACAAACAAGTTGCCCATAACCTTAAAACTATTCATTGTTGCAAAAGAGCAACTATGTCAACTCCAGAAGACAACAAGCACAAAGGGGGAGCCACTGTATGTTTCGAACCATAGGATATCATAGCCATCAATGTAGATCCATCCATCATAATGGATTTTGAAGAAGTAAGGTGTATGATATTCTGTAAGAAAATTCAAGGGTATCATTTACAGTTGACAAAGGAATTTGCTAGGGGTTTTGATGGTGTGGAAGCAAAGGTGGGAATTCTAACTTTCCTTGTCTCGGCTCAATTAATAGATGAGACCACTGAGATCCCTTTGAGTGGAGAGAAATGGTTAATTAGGGGACTTTTGAGGTCTAAAATGGGCCTCCTAAGGAAATTATAAAATAATAGTGAAAATAATAAAATAAGATTAGATTACGTCATCAAATTTTAGAGGGAAAAAGGAAAAACTATTTTTTCAACTCTTATTTTCAACTTATCTCCCTATGGGTTTACTCGAATTACAAGCGGAAACACTTGTTAGATGAAAAATTTGATTCCTCATCCAAGGAGTACCCATGTTGCATACTTTTGATGGACCCTACTACACGAAAAAAACGAGAAATACATGAAAAATGTAATTGCAATCATTTTGTTTCACGTATTTCTCATTTTTCTTGTAGCATGGCCCATTAAAAGTATGCAACATGGGTGCTCCTTGGATGAGGAATTAATTTTTTCATCCAACGAGTACTCCCACTCGAAATTTGAGTAAAACATTAGGGAGATAAGTTGAAAATACGAGTTGAAAAAGTAGTTTTATTATTATAATATTTTTTAATCTTTTTTATTTTTTACTCCAAAAATGGTGAATCATCCCCCATGGTTGACATCATCATCTTGAATCCTATTGGTTCTTATAAATTTTATTTTGGTTGTACATTTTCCTTAGGAGGCCCATTTGATACTTCAAAATTCCCCTAATTGGCAAAGGTATGGATTTTGATTTAGTTGATTTCAAGGACTTTCTCAAGCCAAAACACTGGAAAGGGTATGGTTCTATTGTTCCAAGGAGTTATTTACAATATCATCATAGTAAACTGTTGGAGGTGATTCAAAGGTACTTCACATGTGAAGAGATGTTCAGTAAGGTGTATCACTATCACATTAGGCTCTTAATGCATTTTACTAACAATAAATATTTGAATCTTCCTTATTATCTGTTTAGGAGTCCATGTAAGATGGATGACCGAGTTCAAACAAAAGGAAGTGAAGTTGAAGCCAGTTTGTTTCATTTTTCATTAACTAAATTGTTGGTAATGAATGAGATTGAAAAGAAGAAGCAATCATGGCAAGATTTTTTAGTTTTTTTCAGTATGGGCAGCGCAATCTTCAAACAATCAATAGAGCAAGAAAGACACTCCTTTAGTTGTGATTAAAGAAGATTCACCTGCAACAGAAAGATCGGTAAAAAATTATTTGACTAAAAATAAATTAGTTAATAAGGGAAGTGTTAAGAAGCTACATTTCTCACCTGAGGTAGAAAAGGTGGCAAGGGTGCCAAGAACAAGAGCTGCAGCCAAGAGATTTCCTATAGATCCTCTATTTTCACCTATTCAAGTTATGGAATCAGAGAGCACATGGAAGGAAGTGGAAAACGATGAAAGGGACCATAAAATTGGGTAGCTACAAGATCATTTGGACAAGGACCATATAAAAATAGCATACTTGCATCAGAAGAATAGGGAACTTAGGCATAAAATATCACAAGAAACTATTCTGCCTAGTGAAGGAGAACCATCAAAGGAAACATTGGCCCATGTTGCCAAAGGCAAAGGCAAAATGGTCATTGATGTTGAAGAGTTGAAGGAGGCAGTTGAGTAGTCAAGGAGAACTTGAACTAGGTTTGTTTCCAAGGAACAAATGCAAGTAGTGGATATTGTTAAACCTAAATAGAAGATTGTTTTTGATGAGCATAAATAATTTGAGAAATTGTTGGAACGGCTTGAAGGAGTACAACAACAAGTAGATCAACTTGCAGAGAAGGATCATAGGGACAAGTTGACTTTCTTTAAGAAGGTACAGGTTTTTGAACCAGTCCTTGATAAGGCCAGATACAAGCTTAAGTGGACCCTACCTCTCCATAGGCATGTGCTAAATCTATAGAAACAAAACTTGGTCCTAAAAAGAAGACTGAGGTTGGTGAAGAAGAAGCTCACTGAAGTCAAGGAATCTAGAAGGAAGAGGAAAAGGGGAAATTTTATATATACTTGCAAAGGCTCGAGATAAAAAAAATAAGTAAATTTTGATGAAATTTGCATAAACGCAGAATAAATTTTGATACTGGTGGGATAGTGAAGTTGGAAGTTTTTTTTTATCATGAGGGGAGATATATGAAGGTTCCAACATCCATATTGATGTTTCCAACACTTTATATTAAGAAAAGGGTCACCATATGTTCAGATTTTGGAGGTGATGTTAAAGAAGTCAATCTTGCTATGAAAGTGGAGAATAGGTAAAAGAGAGATCTGCAAGCATTTTGAATCTTCCTTAAGAGGTTCAATACCATCACAAAGGTATTTGAAGCATACCCATTTGCTTCATTTTGACAGAAGGGGGACACAACCATACAAAACATGGAGGCCACTTCATTTTTCTGCGACATGGGTTAATGCGCTGCAAGTTTGGACAAGCAACACTTTTCATTTCGAATTTCAGAATTTTGACTTCTAGAGGTGGTTTAGATCATGTATATAGGTGGAAAATTATCTTATCTTATGTATTTAATAATTATTTGTCAATATTCCAATTTAGTGATGTTTTAGACTTAGATTGGTTGTAAGGAAAAATACTCCTATTTTTCAGTATCTGCACTAGATTTTTGTTGTATCTAGTTATAAGTTTATTTTTGTCAATGATTTCGACCACCTAGGGTAGGAGATCGAATCCTTAATGATGTATAAAGAGATCAAAATAATTGTAAGTGGTTATGTTGGTTAGATTAGAGAAGAAATACTTTTGTACATTGTATTTTTCTGAAAGCTTTGCCAGTGAATGAATGAAATAGAAGGTGATTTGCAGGGATTCTGGTGTCAGAATTTTGGTGGTTTTTGCTCCTTTGATCTTGTAATTTATCTTGTGTGTTTACATCTCTTAAAGTGTATCTTCTTGCTTGGAAAAACCAAATGTTTGATTCAGAATTCATCTTAATGGTTTTTAGTTTTTCCAAGTTATCAATGTTTTCAGCTTAAAGCATCATTTTAGAATTCATCCATGGTTTGATGCTCTAATGTGTTGTCTTTCAAATTTTCTACATTCACCCCATACAAAAATTTGACCTAAATTCCACCACCAAAGCTTCCTACCTTGCCCTTGTGGACAAACCCTCTCTTTTTCCATCATATCACTAGACAAAAAACTAATTTTACATGACTCCATACCCAATGGATTTGTCTCTTTTCTCATCAACAAACCTTTAAAAAATCAAACCTTGTTGAGTTTATTACCTAGCCTAATATCATAATTGTTGAGTAAACTAAGTAAGTGAGCCCTTTATAGGCTAGATGGGCTATATTCTGGCCTAAAGTGGTTTCGTGGTTACCTTTGGAATTCCCTTTTCAACCTAGGGAAATCACTGAGTGCTAATAGGATTGAACGAAACGCGGTTGCCAAAGGTATCAATATTAGATGAATCTGGTACTATAAAGGGATCATATGGAGTAATATAAGAAGATATCATGTTGATGTGGGAAACCGAGTTCGCGTTGTGGGGAAGGGGATAAGGAAGAGGAGGAAAATAAATTTTTTCCATAAGGGAAGAATCCTTAAGCAATCCCACCCCAACATGCTGATATGGATGTGGGATTTCTCCCACAAGTGGGATACTTCCAATAATTTGAGAATTATTGGCAAAGAAGGTGAGTTGATCAACGGCTTCTATGCCCCCTTTATGATGGAAATCTATCATTTTGAAATAAATTGAGATGACAACATCCATAGTGTATACCCATGTACAACCCAGTAGAAGATTATAATCTAACGATACATCAATAACTTCGACTTCTACTGACATCATCTTGCCACCTAATTTGATTTGTAATGAGCTAAAAATCCCATAAGACTTGAAACCTCTTCCATCAAAGGTTAGTGTAGTTGGTGACTGATTTAGTTGAGGGGAACCAATGGCCTTCCAGTAAGAAAGAGACATGATATAGGTTGAAGCTCCTTTGTCCACCATTGTTTCATGTATGGTCTTACTTCTAAAAACAACTTGAATCATGAAAGTTAATTGCATAGGAAATCTAGGTGCATGGGTCTCATGATTAAAGACTACAAGGTTAGAATCTGAAGGATCAACAACCCCAATTGTGGAAAGTACAACCTTCTTCTAGGTGGGACAATTTTGCAACACCTCAAGAGTTGACATATTTAAAGGAGCTTAAGCCATATCCTCAACCATGTTATAATTCTATATAGCCCTTGCACTAGCAGGTTGATCAGTAGCCTAACCAGTTGAGTGGGTCGTATTACCATAGTCCTTATTTCTCGTTTCCACCATAACATAGTTTTTCGACTTGGTGGAAAAAACATCATAACCGAGGAAGAGGAAGCAGGATCCCGAGAAACCATGTTAGTCTCCTAATTAGGAAAAGGATCTGTTAACACAATAGGTGCATCAGATGATTTAAGTAATTAATTTACTTCTACTTGATGTTGATAGTCACAAGTGAAATTATCCTCATTACATATCATGCAAGGATAATGAGGTTTCCTCTTTTCTTCAAAAAACTAATTATTTTGTTTGTCCTATGGAGGATTATCTTTCCTCTTTTTTCCTTTTCCTTTCTTCTTACTTCCTGGTTGCTAATATTTTTCCTTTGTGGATTGGACGACATTGATATCAGAAGTAAAAGCTGATAGAATGGTAGAAGGATAATTTTGGGAAGCCACAACAAGTATTGAACCATATGGTTTACTCACTGACTATTGAATGGAAGAACCAATCATGCCATCAACAACATGTGATTATTTATTAAGAGGTTTTGGAACAATATTAGAAGGTCTTGGAGCATTTAATATTTTAGCATAGAGCATGCCAAATTGAGTATAAATAAGATCAAGATATTGGGCACAAGAAATTACTTGCTCTTCGGTCACAAATCCATCTTTAGCGATGTCTTCTGTTATGGATGGTGACAAAGAATTCATAAACCATTCAAATAAAAATTGGTTAGGAATGAAGGTTTTGACTAAATGAAGATGATGTCACCACTCATGAATATGATAAAAAAATATGAGTAGAATCAGATTGTTTGAAGGAAGTCAAACATTTAGTTCTAGTATTATAGTGAATGGGTAACTAAAAATGAGTTAATAACGTAGCTTCTAAGGCACTAAAATTGTCAAATGAAGCTTGTGGCAATTTTGTATACCACTTTGTTGTCGTACTATTAATTATCCACTAGAAAAGACGTTTTCGAATAGAGTCATCATTTAAAGAGTTCAAAGAACACCAAAAATGATACTTCATTAAATGTGTAGATTATCTAGGTGGATATTGGTGGCCACCCACCTATTCTGCCTAGAACTCCAATCAGTTTCGTCTGTTTCCTTCATTATAATAACATTTACTATTTTTAGTAGTCTTTCGGGTCCTGAACTTCTAGATCTGTTTTGACCCCCTAAATGGCGTTTTTTTAGGTCCACAGTAGGCCCTAAGCCATAAACAGGGGCTTGCATCAAATCTTGTAGTTCTTGAAGATATCTTTCTAACGAGGTATCGTACATGCCAAACGAAGATCATATGACTAATTTACGACCCTAGGAAGTTGGCTGCCCAACTAACCCCAACGAGGCCCACAAACTCTTGGCGTTTCTATTAGAAATACTAAGAGGGGGGTGAATCCATATTTTTTTTTCAATTGTTATTTTTACTAGTTAGGTCTCTTATATTTGGAACACAAGAGTTGAAGAGTTGGTCACTATACTACTAAGTGACCTTATAAAGAAACTCATGATAGTAAAGAAAAAGGAAAGAATGTTTCAAAGAATAATGTCAAAAGGAGTTTTAATAGCAAGAAATTTTTTTATACACGTTAAGATAGTGAGTGCTATTCTAGTTATGAGGATGATGAATCATATTATAATCACTTATGGCATTTGAAGATCAATTTGCAAGTGATTTTGATAGTGGTGATGACTTTATGGATGCTCTAGAGGATATTTATAGACTTTGGATCATAAACAAATATGTGAAAAAGGTAATTGAGACACGTCTCCTTTACCCATTAAGTTAAGAATATCAATCCATTCATCCGTTATGGATTTTAGTAGGAGATATTTTAATATGTATTTTCCTAAATTATGAAATTTAGCTCTTTTGACATTATAAATAGACTTGTCCACTAAATCTTCAAGGTGTTCATCCTCTTTTTGGGTCATCTTAAAATATTCTTCCCTAAGATCATGTTGTTTGCAAGAATTTGTATTCTTCTAAAAATATTATTTTCATTGCATCCCGTGTTCTTATAGAATTTTTTTGTTTTCCCATGAACCATTTAAGAGACCCATTATTTATTGTAGTAGGTAAAAATTTTAGTGTTTGAGTATCAAGCAAATATTCATACGATATACACAATGCTTCAAAATAAAAAAGAAATGTTTTTGGATCCTCAGTTCTCATTCCATGAAATTTAGGGATGATAGATGAATATATTTTTTTCATAGTAGTAGTGGTATCAGTATCTAGAATAGGGAATCCAAAAGGATCCTCTTTTTCATGAAAAATTTCATCCTCTCCTATTTCTCGTTTCTACCTCGATCGCCTTTACCACCTCGACCCCCTTTACCACCTCCTAGTGGTATTCTTTTCCCTTTAACTCCACCAATTCCTGGTCTTTCCTCTCCATTATGTACCTTTCCTTCTTCACCTACCATTGTAGATTCTTCAAATATTATATAGCTTTTTTTAATAGAGTTATCTTCAACTAATTCCTCTTCCTTTGGTTCCTCTATCAATGGTCCTTCTAGAGAAGTTTCCTCTTCTTCTTCCTCTTCACTAGGCATTTCAAACTCTTGTCTAATGAGCTAATCTCCTATAGAAGACAATAATATGAATACTTAAGTTGGGGATGTAGGCTCTTCTACTACAACCTATGTAGATGAAGTTGGTGATTCCCTAGGTTGAATTTATGACCTATTAATTTCAGGAAGTCTTCATCTACCTGGAAATGATGGAATGTGTGTATAAAAAGGTGGTGTGGCACTTCGTGGTCTAGTGGGGGTGGTTGGTGTTGTTGGAATTGAACTACACCCTCTACTTATAAATCTACCCCTAGAATCTCATTCTCTATACATTCATTCTAAATTATTTTAATATGGGTTTTTAATTATGCATCTAAGGGATGAATGCAACTATAATGAAATGAAATTTCAACAACTCTAGCTTAATAAGGACCTCAAAATCATGATGCACAAGTTCTTACCTTTTTTCTCACCACTCTTCCTAAACAAAGTTGTGTAAATGAAAAGGAATCCTAGATTAAAAGTGAACACCTACGTATACTTCCCCTAAAATAACGCCAAAACATTTGGGTAATTTTATTTGCTGGTTAAATAACATGCATTAAATAATCAATCTCGTGTTCATGAACTTGAGAAATATACTTGTACTATATATGTTAGGTTATCAACTTTTAATTAAAAGAAAGGCACTCTAATAGCAACATGAAAATTGAATATGCTTATGAAAATATCTTAGTAGGCACACACACATATTCTTTCTCAGGGACAAAAATATAATAAATTATGAAAATCAAGGGTTTAAAAATAAATGAATTCAAAGCAAACTATGCCAGTATGAAATATTCAAAACCCTATTCTATTAAACATGGAAATTGAATCATATTGTATTGAAGTTCAAAAGATAGATTGAATCTATTGTGCTTTAAACGGAAACCTAACTATTTGACTTGAAAATAAATCTAATCTATGAAACTTGAAGAAAATTTAATCTATGAGATTTCAAGGAAATCTAAACTATAAAATTGTGAAAGAAAATTTGATCTAAAATATACGAGACTTTGGAATTGCGATTATTCTAGAAAGAAGTAATAAAAAAGAAATGAAAAATAGACATAAATTTTAACACACCCCACCTCTTGACTCGGTGGGATGGTCACTATTAATCTGATTCTTTTTTTATTGTTAGAAGAATGGATAAAATTCTTCCTTCCTTCTTTCTTTATTTATTTAATTATTATTATATATTTAATATATACTTGTATTTTATATATATATAGACCACACCTCATTGTTATTCCCTAGCGGTCCCTACTTTCCACCCCCACACTATATATATATAAATATATATATATCTAATAATATATAATATATATATATATATTATATATATATATTATATTATATATATATATATATTATATACCCGCACATCAACGCTATGCCCTGGAGGTCCCTACCATCCACTACCAGATTTGACAACTACAAATTGAACAAGGATATAGATGGTCCTGTCAACCAATAGTGGGATTGTCGGGCTGACGTCTCTGCCAACAGGACCCGGACCCGGACCCATTCCATCCCACTTGTTCCTTAATTTCAATGCGGATACACCGTCAGGTTTACATGGATCAATGGGCCACACCTCTGCATGACCCTAGCTTCCTATTTGTCTACGAGGTTGTAGTGCCACGACATCCCATGCCCAATCATCTCGAAGCTTCTCCACTGCTCCTCTTTTCACCTCCAGGTACCATATACACTGCTCCTCTGTTAATGGTCAAAATTAACACAATACATTTTTTTTTTTTTTTGCATTAGTGCTTCATTTATCTGTTAACATACCATGAAAACTCCATTCTATTTTCCTCTTATGCCATTTTCCATTTTTTTAACATTTTTAATTGATTTTTTTAACATTTTGTGTAAATTGTTCCTTTGAAAAACATCATAAATAATTCTACATTGCAATAAAGTGATCGAAGATCGCATATCGCAATGATAAAGGGATACACATAAAAAGGTCCTCATTAAATCCTCTAATCTGATAAAGGTAATCGCAATCGGTAATCGGAGGTGTCATATGACAAAGAACTAAAGCACAAGCCGAACCCCCGATTGCGATTAATAAATAAGGCGTGCATCTCAAAAATAAATCATTTGCAAAGATGGTTTGCATGCATAAGTCTTTTAAAAGTAATAAATCAAACCAATTTAATAAAAACATACCCCGCCTTATTATAATTTCACTATATCGCAATTGGAATCATTGGGAATTTCGCAATAGACCTCGCTCGTTGGATTCCCCGATTGCGATCATATAAGAAGAGGCGCGCATTACAATAAACTCCATTAAAAGGTATTATTTGCACATATCTAATTATAAATCTCCTTTATCGCAATCAAAGATATTTGTCTCAAGTGATGAAGCATTACTCTATTGAAACTCCTAATTGCGATTTGCGATTTGCAATTTATCGATGATCGCCGATCGGGTAAATCCAAAGACACGCTTGAAATAATCATTCAATATATGACTGATGTGATGGGTATTTATGGTATTTATTCATTACAATTGGAGGCTTGAACGGTTATTAATTTCACAGTTAAGAGTAAATCCTTCAAAGATTTCACTCGTGGTTATTCTTAATTGTATCCGGTTTATCATATGTGAATTGCCTTAACTCTGTTCATTTTTGTATTAGCTTTTAGCGGCAATATCCCTGTGTTAGGGTTTTTAATTGTCTGTGCAGAGCTCCTTTGAACTCATGAATCCAGAAAAGATGGGGAAGATATCTAAGAAAGCCAAGGCACCTCCCATAGTTAAATAACTAGAGTCGAGCAAGAAGGGACTAGTATTAGATACAACATGCCTCAGTCTAGGAAATGCGAGCTGGGAAAGTATCTACAATTTGATAGAAGCAGAAGAGCTCGAAGAACTAGAAGAGGAAGCTACAGCCAATTCCACCAGCAAATCAGAAGGAACTCTCAAAGAATTGGCCTCTTCATACCTTCACAGAATAGCAACGCAGGCCAAACTTTTGCCATATATTGATGTGATTAGATGGGTCGTCGACAAAATCCGAATTGCAGACCGAACATTTTCCATGATTGATGGAAGAATATTCGGGTCATTTAAACCTGAAGATCTCAGCCAAATGTACCATCTACCTGCACCCGAGAAGCGTTATAACAAAGCATTTTTGGAAGCATTTGCAAAAGAAAATGTCTTGGAGTCGAACCCGATTAGACACTGGAGGCATTTCCCGAATAAACATAAGCACGAGTCATCGGGTAAGTATTATGTTGACTCATTAGCCTCTCCTTATTTCTATGCTGGTGCTATGATGTGTAGACTATGGGGAGAACATGATTCTGCAAAATTTTCTATAGACATGGTCCTGTTAATGGAAGTTGCGATTCAGGGTTACATTATGGATTAGGAAAATCTTCTATCTGATAGAATAGCCACTGAGCTACTAGAATACATAAGGAAAAAGTATGCAACTTCCCGGTACATTCCCCCTTTTTACTACAGTGCATATATTCTTGACATCATTTGTTTTAACTCTGAATACCCTGTTCTCGGGTGGAAGTGGACTTCCCAGGATCCTAATCCTATTCATATTTATCAAAAATAGTTGTGGAAGGCCCACTATAAGAATCACTTGTACAAAATTTGTAATGGTTTTGTCCTACCTGTATATTATTCTATCTTCAATAAGCCTGCCCCTAGGATATCTCAGGAAGCAACAATTGACCTAACAGCAATGGGTAGCTAGTTCGGAGAGGAGAAATTCACCTATGTAAGGCTTTTTGGTAGCCTTACCAAACCTCATGTTCTTCCTCTATATGTCCCTGATAAACTATTAGCCCGAGAGATAGCATATCAAATAACAGTTGGAGGAACGTCAAAAACCCTAAGGGATTCCAAGAAACATATGTGGCCTGCATTCCCCCTTCATTGTGGCATTTTTACCTTGCATGATTATAAACATGCAGAGAAAGAGGTCGAGAAGATTCAAATGCTAAGTCTTGCAACCATTCCAAATAGGCAATATGACCCAAGGAAGGTTGCCTATAATGTTATTTCTCAGGATAAACTCACTAGACTTGATCATGAAAAAGATGACTTTGATGATTTGTTTTCTTCAGTTGAACTATTTTACTAGGTTAAAGGATTGGCTAGTACCAAATTTGGAGAAGAGGGACTAGAAAAATTCAATAGGCTTAGAGCCCAGAGATTGGAAACTCCACCTTTGGATTTATTAGCTACAACCCCAACAATTCAGCCACAAAGTCAAAGTGAATAGAAAGCTGCCGAGAATACTCCTAAGGTGGAAAAGGTTCCCAAAAAGGAAAAGTTGCCAGAGCAGGAGCAGAGACAAGAAATAGGTATCGGACCCCTTGATTCAAACATTTATATTGATCCTAAACTAATCAAGGAATGGCAGCAATTTGATTCCATCATTAGTAATACTGAGAGCATCCAAGGATTCAGTACACCAGAGGTGTCAACAGTTCAGAAATTGGTAATCAACACAGTTTCGACTGAAGGAACAAGCGGAACACCCATGATCCATAAGGACTTAGAAATAATCTCATAAAATCCCTCCGATGTGATTGTTTTACACATAGAAGAGATACCACCATTAGATGTCTTCTACAGCCCAAAGCATAGGGCTGTAATCAAAAGACAAAGGCAAAAAAGGAAAATTGATCACTCTCCTCTTTTGACTTCACAAATGGAGATGATGAATGTGGTATGGAGAGAGGAAGTTAATCCTTCCGAAGATCTAACCAAACTTTCTTAGTATACTGGAGCATACACAACGGCCATAATGGATAAAGCATCGGAGGTCAGTAATTTACTAAAAGAAAAAGACCAAGCAAACAGTTTGCTAGAGGCATAGGCACAAGAGAAACAACAGAAGATAGAACAGCTGGAACAACAATTAGCAGTTTAAAAGCAGCTAAATGACCAGTTGAATGAGAAATTGCTCAAAGAAAAACAAAGGATTGATGAGAAAGCAATTCATAAGCAACAGGAGTTATCCCAGGCATTGAGTAAGTTGTAGTTATTAAATGAACAACTGAGTAAATCGAAGGAAGAACAAATCCCCCAACTGATAGTTCAGATAGAATGATTCAAGAAATATCCCCAAGTGGGAGAGTTCAAATCTGAGGCCCTAGAAATTACCAGGGCATTGTCTGAGCAGTTGAGCCTACTATGTCATAATATCTCACTAATTCCTCCTCTATGTGAAATTTCATCATCCATGGTTGACAAATTAGTAGATGCGAGGCTAGACTTGGAAAAAGCAGATGAAAGATTAACAATTTTTCTGTCCTAGCAAGAATCTAAATAGGGAAAATCTATTAATCTACCACAAATCCAAGAATTGCATAAATAAATTCTATTTACTGAATGGGAATCTCAGCTAATGAAGGTTGAAAGAGCAACATCAAGATGTAGATCGGCAACAAGCAACCTGGTTGAATTAATTAACAACAATCTTTATTTATCAAATTTAATAACAAAATGTTCTCCAGGTAAACTCCCACCAGTAAAAGCATTAGAACAGCAGTGGAAACAGGAGCTGGAGCAAAAGGAAAAATTGATCGCAGGAATTCACCATTTAACATGGCAAACCTTTTGGTTTTTCCTTGTCAAACCATATAGTCAGCAGACATCAATGAAATACCTCACTGATGTGATTAGCCACATGATCCCCGAGCTTAATGATGCCACATACATCGCTCAATTACACTCACGCATGAGTCATCCACCATAACTTCAGCAAATTCTCACCATTTTTCAGCTCCAATCACAAGATGATCAGCCAATATAGTGAACCATTTTTTTTCCGACTGCAGCATTCCTATTTCAAGATGATTTCCACATTTTTGCGATTTGGTTATACCAATGCATAGCATATTTCTTTCATAGTTTGTTATTTTATTAATATTTATAGACCCTTTCATGTTTTTAGAAAGGGTCCTCAAATTTTTGTATTAAGACTTGAATCGAAGGTTGCACTACTGTGCTTCCGATATATTTATTTTCATAAAAAACTGTACCTGAATTCTAAGTTTTGATAAAGAATGCTTTTATGTGATATGCACTATTGCTTCTTGTGAAAGTATTCCCAAGTTAAAAGGCAGGATTTGAATGTGATTCATATCGGAGGAGACCCAAATGCATACGGTACTACTATCTGTGTGTTTTCTTCATGCCTTTATGTCAATTAGCATTTATCTATTTTGCTATTATTGATATATGTATATGTTCTTGCAACAATTCTTTCACTTATCACTGTTGAATTTTTCAGAGTTGTTATATTTCATATATATGTGTGTCAATGATATATAACGATTAGTGTGATAATGTTTTAATTATTACTTTGTTCAATTACTTGAACAAAGTAATTATCATATGAATGAATATTTTTATTAATGAGTAGGTCATCTATATATTTACTTGGCAATAAGAACCATCATGAATCACAGTAGGAGAAAGACTTCCCGGAATAGATTAGTTACTTTTATATTGTTGCATTTTAGAATAGATCATTTATCATCCCCGTTAGATACTATAAATCAATCACCGATCCATCCCACTTATATATCATTGGGAAATTGGTCCCATTATATCCAGTCAGAGCCACCACACCAAACGAAAAAGGAGTTGCTTTAAGGTCCGGATCAGGTGGTTTTCCCCGATGTTGATGCAGTGATTTTCGAGGCATCAACAGCACCCTATTGAAGACATCCTTAAGACCAACTCCTGAAGACAACCTTGGAGTAGCATACCTCAGTTGAAGGAGCAGCCCATTGACATATTCTGGAAGACTTGTAGAAGTTGATATTGAAGACACTCGTAAAGCTACCTATTGAAGATACCTTGAAGGATACTTGAAGATATTTGGAAGACTTGTAGAAGTTGGCCTTGGAGATATTATTGAAGACCATGATGCATTGTTGATGTCATCATGAGGTGACCTTAGAGAAATTGTTTGGGTGTCATGAAGAGCAGTGGTGATACCTTCTAAGAAGATAAGGTTGTCATTGATGATGTAGCGTGAAGACTACAGTGAAGATTGACAGGGCTTGGCAAAGAAGACCTGGAGCCGTGAAGTACAACTAAACATATCTTGACGAAGTAAAGCAAGGGTTGGATCCCAAGAGGTTGGAGCCTCGAAAAGACAAGGTTGGTGCCTTGGAGGATAGGGTTGGAGCCCTAGAGGATCGGAGTCCTTAAGAAACCAGGTCGGAGCCTGAACGAGATATAGGGTTGGTGCCTAAAAAATTGACAAAGTTGGAGCCTTGGAAGTCCAAGTCGGTGCTCGACAAATATAGGTTGGAGCTTGGAAGATTGAGGATTCGTGTCCTTGGAGTTGGTGCTCCTAAACTCAAGGTTGGTGCCTTATATAAGATAGGGTCGAAGCCCTAGAGGTCGGAGCCTCATTAAAGTCCAAATAGGTTCTTGGCACATCCCAGGTTGGATCCTGGGTAAGTAGGTTCTTAGCACATCCCAAGTTGGAGCCTGGGTGTCTTCATCAAGGGTTGGAGCCCTACCTATATTGTACTTGATTCATTGTAAAGTTTATATTAATAAAAGCAGTTATTTCTATTGTTCATTTTGTGTTCTAAATATAAGTGATCTAACTAGTAAAAGTAATAATTGAAAAGAAACATTGATTCAACCCCCCTCTCAGTATTTCCAACAATGGCCATATACACCATAAACCAGTGAACGTTATATATCAACAGTTAGAATCAAAGGTATATTTGCATAGAAGAAGCCCATAATTATTGGCAGGTTCATACAATTAGAATTCTATATTAGAGTCTTTTGAATACCATTATTTGTAGTAGTGTGGCATCATAGTGTTGCATGGTGCCACATGGTATCATGCCAACCATACAACTCCATTTCATCTTTCAAGCTAGAGAGTAGCTCTATATCATTATGATTGGAGTGGTTGTGTATATATGGTTATCGAAAGCAACATATTTCCAACAACAACTGCTTTATTGCTAAGCATTATAGTATTGATTACAGAATAGTATCAGAAATGATACTTGATAGGGGTGAATAGAATGCACCATGCATAGCATTGGCATATTGATAGCATATGAAGAATGACAAGTCTTCCCGTTGAAATATGTATTTCCTTTACCTAATGACCTAATGCAGCTTAATGGATTTCCTCCAACATTTATGGTCCAATATATTATCGTTTATGCTCCAATCTTTATGCTCCAACATATATTTCTTGAATGAATTTCTCAACATTATATCGTTTCAATGTATATGCTCAAAAGAAACGATATCCAATGTATTTTCTTCAACAATATCCAGCATACTGGCTCCAACGATATCCAATGTATTTTTTCCAACAATATCCAATGTATTTTCTCCAACAATATCCAACGTACTTGCTCCAACGATATCCAATTTATTTTCTCCAACAATATCCAATGTATTTTCTCCAACGATATCCAACGTACTTGCTCGAACGATATCCAATGCATTTTCTCCAACGATATGCAAATTGCAACTACTGAACGTATTTGCAGCTCCAACGTCCAATGCTCAATCTCAACGTATTTTCAATTGGAATGATACTGCTCAACGTATCACAATTAAGAGCTTTTAATTATGTGCCTCCAATGTTAATTTACCAATGTAACATATTAAATTATCAGCGGCATGTCATAAGCAGATCGAGGAACAAGATTGGTTTGGGGTCCATCACACTTATTAATATCATTCAAAAGATTATGCAAAGGGATGTTCCTGCTCGAATATACCTTCTACATCTGGGGCAGGGTGAACAGGAATTAGCAACAGATGTTGAATTTAGTCGACAGGGTCTAAGAAACTATATATAAATCTCTCGATGAGTTGCATATGGAAAAATATTTGTAGGAGAAATGGTTGGCTATGTTAAAGCATACCTTGCAGTCATCCTTAAGAAATGAAGAGATGAAGGGTTACGAAAAATCTTCTTTCTAGGTCTCATTCAATGGTTTCTGCAGTTCTCCACGCCACTCTTCCTCGACACTAATTTCCAGAGGTGTTGCATTTGTATTTCAAGGCATGTTTAGAAGAGTTTAGAGCAGCAATGGAGAATAAGAAGAAAGAAATAAACCTAGGAGATTGTATCGATGACAATGAAACAGAAACTACAAAAGTGGATATTATGGTTTGATTGATGACATGGAGGTTGATGATTTAAATGCACTAGAGGCACACAATGAATATTTTGAAGTCATTGATAGCACTTGTATTTCTAAGGTTGTCCATGTTGTCCATAATTTCAGGGAGCGTGGATTCACAGCGATGACAAAACATGCTGATGTTTTTTCCATCTTCTCTCTCTTTTGAATGCAAAGGTTCATTCTTTAGCAAGAGAGGATCATCTAACATCTGTATTGCAACCTGGGGTCAAGATACCGATGCAGACAATCAATAATTATTACAAAATATCTTGTCACTTTTCCTTCTTGTTTCTAACATTATTTGAAGATGTTCGATGTTACAATTTAAGCCATATATGTTTTGTTGTATGATTGGTTGGCTTCACATTAAACGCAGAAGTTGTAGGGCACTGAGCACAGTAAGTGCGAAAACAAACTATTGGATGCCATAATGAAAGCTATCGGTAAGGTATAGTGGGCGCTTGATAGGTAAAGAGTATTGATAAAGCTTTCTTATATGTTATGTTTTACAATGAGGTGAAGCATTACGCTTTCCAAAAATTATTTGTTTGAGTAACCACACGCTGCACTTGTGAAGGACATTATAATAGGATCAATTTGTATGATTTTTACTTCTTAGCACATTTAGATGGGCGGATTAGGATTAGTCCATGCCTCTACTTGCTGGAAAGACTCAAGAACGTGGGTGCTAGGTTTAAGGCTAGGGTTAAACCTTCTTCACATTTTTTTATCACAAGGCACTGATAAATTTTTTGATAGAAAGCCAATTGAGTAAGCTCAAGAGGACCTAGAACCATTTCCTTTTCTAAGGAGGGTTCCAACCTCAACCTGCCAGAAGGATAAGAGGCAAACCCCAAACTATCAGGAGGATGAATGAGCCTCAAACTCAAGTTCCTTTTCAAACTCCCATCATGCATGAAAATCCAGAAGCCCCATCTACCTCAACTTCCCCAAAATATCCTAAGGTCTATCAGAGGAAGAGTGCTCAGCTTCACAAGCTAGAGCCTACAACATTGAAAAGCCCAAAAGCTGACATTGGCCTCACTACTTTTCCAACTTCACCCTCAGAGAACACCCTTGTAGACACATCTATTCTTGAATATTTAAAGGGAAAGAAGCCAATAACAGAGGAAAGGGAACCAACACATGACATTCTCAAACTGGGTAACAAGCACACTAGGTCAACAAACAAGCTACAATATAAAATAAAGCTTAGAAGCAACCTAGAGTTAGCTAAACGAGTCATTGACATATATGATGTGCCTCTGAAAGACTTAATCATCAATAAGAAACCTGCAAAATATAAGAAAAAGTTTGTAGAGTTTGAGAATAAGCTTGAAATAGAAAGAACAAGAAGTCGAGGTTAGACAAGTTGGATGTGTTACTCAAAATTGCCAGTACCCTTAGCTAGCATGCCAAGGTATCAAAACCATTTTTTGTCCACTTGTTTAAATCAAAATTCTGTTTTTGAATTTTGTTAACAATCAGCCTACCAGTTTGTATACAGTATGAAAGTCGGGAAAGCTGACAATGCTTTCGTCAACGTTTTTGAAAAGCTTGACAGATTGTCTGTCAGTGATTTTGAACAAACTATGCATACTAGTTAGTAAACAGAACCTACAGGAAAATTTCGACAGCGTGCTTGTGAACGATTTTTTCTAAAATGAAATAGAGACGTTGACATCTTTGTTGTTAGTGATATTCGAAAGTATTGACCTGCCCGTTGTCAGCTATAGTTCAAATCACAAAATCAGTCATGCCGACAATTCAACTGTCAGCGATTTTTCCAGAAAATCACAGAATAACAGAAGACATCCAGGGGAAATCTTGATCAAGTAGACAAAGGGACCTGTTTTGCTGAAAATATACAAAGGGAGTTCTATTTTCCAGCCAGACAGTTGACCAATATCACTTTATTTTTGCCTAGATTTTAGCATATTTGCCTACAGTTTTCTAGTATTCATTAGATATTTTCTAAGTTTATCTTTTTATGCATGAACTTAAAGGATATTTTAAAATATCTCAATATTGTAACTATGAGGATTATATTATTTTGCAAACTGCTATGTGAAACTCTATAAAGACCTCTCTGAGTGATAACAGGGACTATATAACAAAGAAATAGCGAATATGGCAGAAAATGCAGGAGTTACTTGCAAAAAGAAACTAAATTTGAGCATGTGCTCTGATACCATGTTAGGCCAAGAGTAACTCCACGAATGCAATTGTGTATTTGCATTAAGAGAGAATATGAATATATACAAGGAGAGGGAGACTATTGGGTTTCATCTCCCAATGCCTCTTCGTCTTCTAGCTTCCTTTATTTTGTCATTTGCAATATTTACATAAGTTTTCTTAATCCTAAAGATTAGCTATCAACAATAATTTTAAATATTTTTAAGACTAATATTAAAAAAAACTAATATTTAATCTCAATAATAATTATATTAAAAAAAACTAATATTTAAGTGTATATACATAATTTTCCTTCATTACATCACACAAGAAACAATAAAGTACCACTCCAAATGAAAAACATCACTTTCACCTGTATACTTGTGAAGTATCATTGTCTCACTAAGCAAATTTCATTATAAGACGAAGAGGCAGGCAACATCAGAGAGCGGCCACAAAGTCGGCGTTGTAAACTCTTTAAGTTTTCCTTATGTTAAGATATTCTTTGCAAGCCTTTCCAAAAACAGAATTTTTTTATTTCTCGTGTCAATTTTTTTGACTTTATTAAATTTCCCCTTTCTACGTAAGCATAAAGAACATAACTGCTGGCACTTCACACAAATCAAAATGAGAATACTTTTCTTTACATATCAAACCAGTCATAAAGAGAGTATTTTTGCTTTTCCATGTCATTTTCTTTTTTTTAATATTTTAATAAATAAACAGTTCTGCAGTTTTTCTTTGTCGAACTTAAGTAAGAGAATATATTTTCTTTCTCGTGTCAATTTGTTTAGCTTTATAATAAATAAATAAAACTATAAAATAACCTTGATGCTGCTGCCCTTTTTTTTTGGTTCAAATTAAGATGTAAAGTATATAATTACCACCTCCCAAAAGACCCTAGGTTTGTTCAAATTAAGATGTAAAGAAGACCCTAGGTTTGTGTTCCATGGCTATTGTCCATTCCCATTGCGTACGCTTGGATATGAGATTCTTTAAATCTTTGCGTAACGAATAATTCAATGCAAGTAATGTTCATTCTAAAGATGATTTGGTTTGAAAATTTTATAAAGGAATTGTTTATAGTAAGATTTTTTGGAGTTTTTGGGTGTAAAAATTTGAGGTAAAATTTTGATTTGTGTTATTTAAATTAATTTTTGATTCTATATATGGATTCAGCACCATGAAAAATCTCTAGGGCACTTTTATTGTGCAGGGTTTACCATCAATCTTGTGATTTCAATGCATTCTTGCTGGATTTTAGGGATTTTAGAAAAATTAAATAGGAAAAATCCACTGGAAAATCTTCTAAAAAGTCACACTAAAAACAACTCCATTTATAAACAATTCAATGTAAGTAACGTGTATATTAAAGGTGATTTGGCTTGAAAATTTTATAAACAATTAAGTAGAAATGTGTCTATGGATCAATGGCTATTTATCATTAAATCATTAAATTAAGTAAGCCAAAAGATTTAAAATTATAATATATTAAATGTATAATTAATATTTAGTTTAGTATATAAGTTTTTTTATCTTGAGTTGATCTTAAGAGTTTGAATGGGGAAGAGTTTTTATTCAATAATGTTGAGCGTCTTCAATTATGTAGTGGATTTAAAACAAATGAAAATGTTTTTTGTAAAGTTTGAATGCTAAGTATAAACGGAGTGTATCATAATTGTCAGAAAAGTTTGTCATTCACATTTTATAAATTATGGGACATTACACCTACAAACTTGATGTGAGACATTTTCTTCCATCAACCAGAGGTAGCATGTTAATCAACTAAGTTTGTAAGCAACAAAAATTTGGATAAACACGAGAAAGGCATGTACTTTAATCTTTATGTGTCCTTTCACCATCAAAGCTTTCACCTCATTAGACTTTCCAATGACCTTGGAAGAAGTCGAAGAAATGCACTTATATAAAATATGAAAAGTTGAGGCCCTTAAAAGTCATGAACCATTGGATAAAAACTTCAACCATTTAAACAACGAAGGCTAACTTAGCCTTATTGCCACCAAGGTTACCAAGATGCTAAGTCTTGCAACCATTCCAAATAGGCAATATGACCCAAGAAAGGTTGCCTATAATGTTACTTCTCAGGCTAAACTCACTAGATTTGATCATGAAGAAGATACTTTGATGATTTGTTTTCTTCAGTTGAACTATTTTACTAGGTTAAAGGATTGGCTAGCACCAAATATGGAGAAGAGGGACTAGAAAATACAATAGGCTTAGAGCCCAGAGATTGGAAACTCTGGATTTATTAACTACAACCCCAACAGTTCAGCCACAAAATCAAAGTGAACAGAAAGCTGTCGAGAATACTCCTGAGGTGGAAAAGGTTCCCGAAAAGAAAAGTCGCCAGAGCAGGAGTAGAGACAAGAAATACGTAGCAGACCCCTTGATTCAAACATTTATGTTGATCCTAAACTAATCAAGGAATGGTAGCAATTTGATTCGATCATTAGTAATACTAAGAGCATCCAAGGATTCAGTGCACCAGAGGTGTCCACAACTCAGAAATCAGTAATCAACACAGTTCCAACTGAAGGAACAAGCGGACCACCATGATCCATAAGGACCTAGAAATAATCCCTGAAAATCCCTCTGATGAGATTGTTTTACACATAGAAGAGATACCACCATTAGATGTCTTCTACAGCCCAAAGCATAGGGTTGTAATCAAAAGACAAAGGAAAAAAAGGAAAATTGATCACTTTCCTCTTTTGACTTCACAAATGGAGATGATGAATGTGGTATGGAGAGAGGAATTTAATCCTTCCGAAGATCTAACCAAAATTTCTTAGTTTGTTGGAGTATACATAGCGGCCACAATGGATAAAGCATCGAAGGTCAATAATTTACTAAAAGAAAAAGGCCAAGCAATCAATTTGCTAGAGGCACAGGCACAGGAGAAACAACAGAAGATAGAACAACTGGAACAACAATTAGCAGTTCAAAAGCAGCTAAATGACCAGTTGAATGAGCAATTGCTCAAATAAAAACAAAGGATTGATGAGCAAGCAATTCATAAGCAGCAGGAGTTATCCCAGGCATTGAGTAAGTTGCAGTTATTAAATGAACAGTTAAATAAATCAAAGGAAGAACAAATCGCCCAACTGACAGTTCAAATAGAACGATTCAAGGAATATCCCCAAGTGGGAGAGTTCAGATCTAAAGCCCTAGAAATTGCCAGGGAATTGTCTCGGCAGTTGAGCCTACTATGTCATAATATCTCACTAATTCTTCCTCTGTGTGAAATTTCATCATCCATGGTTGACAAATTAGTAGATGCGAGGCTGGACTTGGAAAAACCAAATGAAAGATTAACAAATTTTTTGTCTTGGCAAGAATCCAAAGAGGGAAAAGCTGCTAATCTACCACAAATCCAGGAATCGCACAAAGAAATTCTATTTACTGAATCGGAATCTCAGTTAATGAAGGTTGAAAGAGAAACATCAAGATGTAGATCGGCAACAAGCAACCTGGTTGAATTAATTAACAACAATATTTATTTATCAAATTTAATAATAGAATGTTCTCCAAGTAAACTCCCACCAGTAAAAGCATTAGAACAGCAGTGGAAAGAGGAGCTGGATCAAAGGGAAAAATTGATCGCAGGCATTCACAATTTAACATGGGAAACCTTTTGGTTTTGCCTTGTCAAACCATATAGTCAGCGGACAGCAATGAAATGCCTCAGTGATGTGACTAGCCACATGATCCCCGGGCTTAATGATGCCACATACACCACTCAATTACACTCACGCATGAGTCATCCACCAGAACTCCAACAAATGCTCGCCATTTGTCAGCTCCAATCACAAGATGATCAGCCAATACAGTGAACCATTTTTTACTGACTGCAGCATTCCTATTTCAAGATGATTTCCACATTTTTGCGATTTGGTTATACCAGCGCATAGCATATTTCTTTCATAGTTTGTTATTTTATTAATATTTATAAACCCTTTCATGTTTTTAGAAAGGGTCCTCAAATTTTTGTATTAAGACTTGAATCGGAGGTTGCACTCATATGCTTCCGATATATTTATTTTTATAAAAAATTGGACCTGAATTCTAAGTTTTGATAAAGAATGCTTTTATGTGATATGCACTATTGCTTCTTGTAAAAGTATTCCCAAGTTAAAAGGCATGATTTGAATGCGATTCATATCGGAGAAGACCCAAATGCATACGGTACTACTATATGTGTTTTTGCTTCATGCTTTTATGTGTATCAGTATTTATCTATTTTGTTATTATTGATATATGTATATGTTCTTACAGAAATTCTTTCACTTATCACTATTGAATGTTTCAGAGTTGTTATCTTTCATATATATGTGTGTCAATAATATATAACGATTAGTGCGATAACGATTTAATTATTACTTTGTTCAATTACTTGAACAAAGTAATTACCATATGAATGAATATTTTTATTAATGAGTAGGTCATCTATATGTTTACTTGTCAATAAGAACCATCAAGAATCGCACTAGGAGAAAGACTTCTCGGGATAGATTAGTTACTTTTATATTGTTGCATTTTAGAATAGATCATTTATCATCCCCGTTAGATACTATAAATCAATCACCTCTCCATCCCACTTATATATCATTGGGAAATTGGTCTCATTATATCCAGTCGGAGCCACCACACCAAACAGAAAAGGAGCTACTTTAAGGTCTGGACCGGGTGGTTTTCCCCAATGTTTATGCAAGGATTTTCGAGGCATCAACATTTTTGGTGATAGAAGGAGGGCCAAACTATGAATGGCGAGCAAATCCAAACCAATAACCCATTCTAAGAGTAAATCTCCCTCCACCTCACCTCCGACTTCTCCCTCGCATGCTAAATCACCAATTTCTAAGCGAGAAGTTGAGAAAACAACAACCACTGTTGAAACTCAAAACATCTCACATAAATCAACTCTTGAATCTCCTGAAGTTCAATCTCTGATTCATAAACTTCAAGGATTCTCAATAGCACCACAGAAATCTGAGTTATCCCAATGCAGTGTGACTTCGCAATTCATTCTTGCTTATCCTCTTACCAGACTCTAGAGTGAAATGCTTGGTATTGAACCTACTGAATTCCCTCTGCCTAAAAGAAAAAGAGCAAGGAAAATACCTGAGGAGTCTAATAGTGAGACTCTCTCATCATCATCATCCATTTCATCTTCTCCATTACAAAGTCAACCATCCACTCCCCCACTCCATATTGTCGTTCAACAAGGTACTAGAACTTCAACATCTTCTTCTCAACCACTTGGAACTTCATCCTCGCTATCATCCATTAGTAGCTCAACAATGGCACAGAGGCCATGGAATAATCTTGGTGTAGTCATAATGCCTGCACCTTTGAATCCATTACCAGCTCATCCCGAGAAATGGTTGCCAAAATTCAACCCAGATGCAGGCATACAGGCAGATGAACACATAAACAATTTTATGTTGTCAGTCAATTTAAAAGGAGTTACTGAAGAAGACATGGTTGTTAGGATTTTCCCATATACCCTGCAAGGAGAAGGCGGGTCTTGGCACTTTTTGTTACCATCAGGATCCATTACTAGTTGGAATATTTTCCAAGAGCAGTTCTTGACTAAATTTGGTGATGACAGGTCCATAGCAACGTTAATCAATGATCTCTCAAATCTTAAAATGGAATCAAGAGAGCCTATAAAAGATTTCAATTCATGATTTAAAAAACACTTAAATAAGATTCCTACTGCATCAAAACCTAGTGAAGAGGTTAGAAGTGAATGGTACATATCAGCCTTACCTTCAAACACAGCTATCTTTGTTGATAGAGCTGCAAAGCCTACTTTAGCAGAGAATATGAAAGAGGCAATCACTGTGGAAAAACGTATCATCACCTTAAAAAAGAAAGCTGCTCTTGAAGAACGAAAATAAAAAAAAAATTACCTTCAAAGATGATTCAAAGAATAAAATGGCTAAAGATCCATATGATATGGAAGGTCTCCAAAAGATTCTAAAGACTATGTCAAATGAAATGGTAGAAATCAAGAAACAAGTAGCCGAGACCTCAACTAAGAAGCCATTTAGAAACTTTAACAAACCATAATCAAAACCACCTAATGCTATATCTAATGCAAAATCAGATCCCGAGAACGATGAAGAGGAAAATACAATCTTATCATTTGATGAAACTAAGGAAGAGGAAGTTGTAGAATGTCATGGGATCTGGGATTTCATTTTTCCCAATTCTGATACTGAAAATGAACAGGAAGCTTTTCCAATAAGTACCGGGAGTAAAGGAACTCCTGAACCTATTCAACCAACTCAAAAGAAGAAGAACATGGGTTCTACTACTAAAGAAAGGATTCCCACAAAGAAGTCTACAACAATGCCTACTCAAAATCAGCCCTCATCTTCCAATCCACCTTCATCATCTAAGACATTAGTAGTTGCAAACTCTATGGATTACAACATCATTGAATACATGAAGAAAACTAGAGCAAATATCTCTATACTTGAGCTTGGTAAGCTCAAACATCAACAAAAATTGTTGCTGAAAGAATTAAATGCAGTACCTTCTTCTTCTCTTCCAAATGTTGTATTGTCCAAAGCATCTAATAAGATAGGTAAGCCACCATCTGATAGAGTAGAATCTATTGATGCTATTCTAATCGGAGATAGATCTAATTCCCATACTCCTCCTTTTCTCTTGACCTACGAGATTTATAATAGAAATATGGATAATTGCTTGATAGACTCAGGGGCTCCATCGAATATAATGCCAGCTTCGGTTTGTTCAAAACTGAATATAGAACCCCAAAATTCTGCAGTGCATATTGTCTAGTTGGATAGAACTAAGGTCCAAGTATTGGGAGAAATCAATTCAGTTACCATTAAGTTATCAGCTGATCCATGAGTAGTTCAGAGAATTGATATATTAATTGTTGATATTCCAGAGTTTTATGGTGTGATTCTAAGTAGAGATTGGTCCAAAAAACTTCATGGTTACATTTCTACTGATTTGTCTCATATGTGGCTTCCCTATAAAGGGAAGCCAAATCAAATCAAGATTGATTGGGAGAAACATATGACTCATATTGTAACAGATTTTGAGCAATAAAACCAACCCATAGCATTCAACAATAACATTCTTGGTAACTACTCATTTGAATCATTCTTTGGTAATTTGAGTGCTTAATCATCACCTTTCTCAGTTAATAGTTTCACATCTCAAATTGAAAAAATTTCCCAAACAGATACATCAAGATGTGTTAAAATTGCTGAGGAAAATGTAAATAAGATGGTAGATAAACCTTTATTTTGGTATGAGTTGTAAGAGATATGGTGGATTAAGTGGGAGGAGCAGAAGAAATGCAGCGGCTAGGGTTCCTCTGCAAGCGGAGTTCGATTTGTATGGAGAGTGGCAGCGGAGGGAGCTCGGCTCCCTCCTACAAAGATGCAATGGCCAGCGAAAGCAAGGGACCCACTCGAAACAGTAAAAGCGACAGGAACAACATAATCAGAGATAATGAAGAGGAAACAGATGGGACCAGACCAAAAGAAAACAGCAACATAAAGGACAAAGAGGAAGAAGACAAAAGCCTGGGTTTAAGAGACAAAAAATTGAAAGGACCCTGCAAACCAAAAGCTGAAATCACTCCCCGAGTAATACTAAATGATCCTGCTCTGCAGGAACACAAAGAACATATGGGAACCTACGCCATTATCTGTAAATTCATGGGACTATGGCCCACTGAAAAGGCTTTACAGACGTGGATAAAGTATCATTGGAAACCCAAAGGAAGCATTGACCTACATCTGGGGTCAAAAGGGTTCTTCACAGTTGTGTTCTCCAATATCGAAGACAAAGACAGAATATTCGAAGGAGGACCCTATTTTTTTGCTGCTGCAAGTCTCTATATGAAACCTTGGAAAATGAACTTTGTTCCAGAGAGGGTGACTTTCACTGCGGTTCCTGTGTGGGTTAGGCTCTACTCTCTTCCTCTTGATTATTGGCAAACTAAATCGTTGGCTGCCATCGATAATCAACTAGGATGTTATATCCAAGCTTCGGAAGCCACAAAAAGGGGAAAGTACACCTCCTTTGCTAGAATCTGTGTGGAAATGGATCTCTCAGGAGCTCTTCTGGACGAAGTTATACTGGAAGTTCTGGATCAGGAGTGGGTACAGGCAGTTGACTATGAGCATATACCCTTCAGATGTCGAAAATGCCACGAACATGGGCATTTATTAAGAGACTGTCCCATTAGCAAAGAAGATAACAAAGAAAAACCTAATACAATGAAGGACACCGAAAGCTTTCAGAAGGTGGCCAGCAAAGGAAGGGGAGGAAAAAAAAGGATCAAAGCAACAACACACTAAGGGGAAAAAAGGTAGTCAAAATAAGTTTAAAGTGCTAGAAGTGAATGAAGAAATCACAAGAGAAAATCAAGATATGAAGGAAGATGCTAAAGAAAAAGAAAAGCAAGAGGACTTAAATCTCTCTCCAACCATGGAATCTCTAAAAGAAGCAATGAGATGTGAAATAGAAATGGAAACGGACCAGGAAATGACTCAAAGTGAGATAGATCTGGAAGAACACGAACTACAAGAAATCCTTGACAAGGAAAACTTGGATCTGGAAGGATTCCTGATGCAAGGTACCAAAGGAGGAATAGATTCTCTGCCCCAAGATGAATGCAACAGAATACAGCAGTTTTTTTTTATGGAAAACTCAGGAACAAGAACAGGAGAAAGGCAAGAACATCCACAAACAGGAGAAAAGAGGGGTGAAAACAATGAAATTAAATCCAGGATTAGCCACCAGAAATCCAAGAAAGAAGAGAGCCAGAAAGAAGCATAACGAGCTCCTGATGCAGTGTGGAAAGCTAATGATAGACTCAGGTAAGATGAAAGATCTAACCAGTTACTCCTTTACAAATATTTAACTGTGAAGTTCATCTCATGGAATATCAGAGGTCTAGGTAGTAAAAGAAAACAGAGAATGCTTAGCAACAGAATGAAACTAACAATGCCGAACATAATCTTCATTCAAGAAACAAAATGCTCCATTCAGAAGATAAAACAAATCCATAGCAAATGGCTCAGCAAATTTGAGTTTCTAGAAGTTAAAGCAAAAATACAGTAGGGGGCATTCTTACTCTCTGGAACCCCCAAAAAGTAATCATTGTAGATGCAGAGGTAACAAGAAATTACTTATCAACTATCATTCAACCAATGGGGATGTCTAACACCTTTCTGGTTACGAATGTCTATGGTCCACAGAAAATAGATGAGAAGCTCAAATTTCTGAACTCCCTGGTTGATCTCAGATGCAGACATAAGGAAATCCCTTGGGTCATTGGAGGAGATTTTAATATGATTAAATCTCTTTCAAAGAAAAAAGGAGGCACCAGAATCCTCAATAGAGATTCAGTAGACTTCAATTCTTTCACAGAAGACATGAAGATGGTTGAATCTGAAATGCAAAATGGTCTTTTTACTTGGAATAACAAAAGAGGAGGTAACGCTCAGGTTGCCTCTAAGCTAGACAGATTTTTGATCTCCGAGAAGTTGATGCTCACAAATTCAGAAATATCGGCAAGTGTTCTCCCTTTTGGTGGCTCCGACCACTGGCCGATTCAATTAGAAATCAAGGGGATTAATGCTCCCAAGAATCAACCCTTCAGATTTGAAAATATTTGGCTCTCCCACCCTGATTTTATCAGCAACATTGAGAAATGGTGGTCCGTAGATCTGCAAATTCAGGGCTCCAAAATGTTCCTCCTCCATAAAAGGCTGAAGCACATAAAAATCAAACTCAAAGAATGGAACAAGAAGGATTTTGGTAACATTTTTGCAACCAAAAAATCAGTAGAGATCAAAATGTAGGAACTAAACCAATCAATGATCACAGAAGGCTTTGATAAATCCAAAAGTGAGCAAGCTGAAAAACTCAACCTAGATTGGGAGAATTTATGCAAACAGGAGGAAATTTTTTGGAGACAAAAGTCCATAGTTCAATGGCTCAAAGAAGGTGAACGGAACACTAGGTTTTTCCACCGTTCCACCCTAGCCAATAGGACACACAATAGAATCTCCTCAATATTGAATGAAGATGGGGAGCTTTGAACCACTCATGAGAATATCGAAGTTGTGATGGTTCAGCATTTCAAAGGCATCACAAAGGAAACTAATATAGATAGAAACCATAATATCAAGGAAATTATAAATAATATTCCCAGGATGGTGCCTAGAGAAGACAACTTTAACCTGATCAAACCAGTAGCTGAAGAAGAGGTTAGTACGGTGATCAAAGAGATGCAAAATGGCAAAGCTCCTGGTCCAGATGGTTTTAATGTGGACTTTTTCAAAGCCTGCTGGAATGTTGTCAAACAGGATATTTAGGATGTGGTTGAGGAATCCAGAAGAAGTAAATCTATTTTGAAAGCCCTCAACACCTCTTTTATCTCCCTGATACCCAAACAGAACTCCACCCTGTATCCTAATAATTTCAGACCAATAGCTTTATGCAATGTTGTTTACAAAATCATTTCTAAGATCCTGGCCAACAGACTCAAACCTCTTTTGCCCTCTTTGATTTTGGGGGAACAGTCGGGTTATGTGGAAGGAAGGCAAATCATGGATAATATTGTTCAGGCCCACGAGGTTGTTCACTCTCTCACCAGCAAAAAGCAGGCCGGTATGATCATGCAATTAGACATAGCAAAAGCGTATGACAAGGTGAACTGGATTTATATCCGAAAGGTCCTTTCCGCGTTTGGGTTTGATCATGACTGGATCAGATGGGTTATGGCTTTAGTTACTTCTCTCAACTTTTCAATTCTGGTGAATGGAGCACCCTCGAAGATCTTCACTCCTTCCAAAGGCCTCAGACAAGGAGATCCACTATCTCCCTTCCTTTTCATCCTCATGATGGAAGGATTAGGCCGAACCATTATAACTACTAAAGTTTCAGGTAAGATTAAGGGCCTTCAATTAGTGGAGAACAGCCAAGCCGTGACTCATCAAAAATTTGTGGATGACACCATGTTGCAGGGTATCCCCACGGTTAAGGAAGCTACTGCGTACAAAAAAATCTTAAATGACTTCACCTTGGCTTCAGGTATGGAAGTCAATCTCTCCAAATCAATTTTTTTTTCTTTAATACTAACATTGCTATTCAAAGGAACATCTCCAGAATTTTGGGCTTCCAAAAGGAGGTCCTCCTGTCAAAGTATTTGGGAATCCCCTTATAGATAAACGTATGTGCAAAAGTATTTGGGAACCGGTGCTCAACAAGATGCAAGACAAGATCAAAAAATGGACTTTTAGAGTGTTGAACCTGGCTGGCAAATTGGTGCTGATGAAGGCTGTTCTCCAATCCATCCCCATTTTCTTTCTTTCAACCCCGCCAGCCCCTAAAGTGGTGTTGCAGCAACTCAGGAACATTCGGAGAGACTTCCTCTGGGGCAAGGAGGAGACAAAAAGAAACGGGCGCTTGTTTCTTGGGATAAAATCTGTAAACCCAAAAGTCATGGAGGCCTAGGCTTAGACGATCAGGAGATTCTAAGTAATGTTCTAGGAACCAAACTATGGTGGAGATGGGTTAAAGAGCCCGAGGTGTAATGAGCTAAAATCTGGAAAGAAAAATATGTCATCTCCTGTCAAACAAGTGATCTCATTAGAATGTCAGGGAACATAAAAGGCTCTCAAATCTGGAACAAAGCCTGGGATAACAGAAGCCTAGTCCAGAACAAAAGCTTCTAGGAAATCAGAGCAGGTGAGCAAGCTCTCTTCTGGGAAGACAAATGCAACAAGAACCAATGTTGTTAAGGGAGGACTTTATGAGTATCAAACAGGAAACCGATTCCCAAGGACTAATGAAATTCAGGGATTTCCGGAATCTTCTGCAGGACACTGGGAAATGGAGAAGTTGGATGAGAATAGAATGTAGAGGGGTAGGCACCTCAAAGACAAAAATAGAAGAACTTATGAAAATTTTAGAACAGAGAAATATCTGGGTCACAGATGGGCAGGATCAGTTAAGATGGGGACAAAACAAATAAGGCATCTTTAACATCCATGAAGCTAAAAGAATTTCTCTTAACCTTGATCCCTGTGTTTCAGCAAAGTCCTGGCAAAAAATCTAGAGCCATCAAGGATGGATGAAGATCAAACTGTTTATGTGGTTAGTTCATCACAAAAAAATATTAACTTGGGATAACATTCAAAAGAGGGGAGTTACGGGGCCCTCTAGATGTCCATTATGTGAGGCTCAAGAGGAAACAACAGAACATATTCTCAACAACTGTACCTATATCAACTGGTTGTGGGATTCTTTCAACATCATCTTTCAACAGACAGACAAAGATAAAAGTAGCATCAGTAATACCCTGAACAAATGGAGAATTTTTTTTTCAGAGAATGAAATCCTCAATCTAGCCTGGACCTTGACACCAAGCTTTATCATCTGGAATGTTTGGAAGGAAAGGAATAAAAGAATTTTCAAGGATGAAAAAACTTCTACCATTTGCCTGATGGAATTAATCTTAAAGAAGATAAGAGAGACTATCTCTACCAATGTGCACAGTTACCCCTCGAAGCCCCCCATTGCGTGCGAATTGAGAACTCTCAAACTGATGGGAATTCAGGAAATCATACTCCAGGGTCTTAGAAAAAAATTCAGAGTGGGGGAAAGGGAAAAGGATTTCTGGCATCCTCCACCAAAAGGGTATCTAAAATGCAACATTGATGGGGCTTCAAAAAACAACCCAGGAACAACAGGTTATGGAGGTGTGTTAAGAGACAAAGAAGGAAAAATAATTTTCACTTTCCACTGCCATTTAGGCATAGCCACCAATTATGGCTGAATTAATGGCGTTGGAACATTGTCTGGAGTTGCTTAAACTCAATCACAGTTCAAATGTTCTCATAGAAGCAGACTCAGAGATTTCTATAAATGCAGTTAAGAAAATCAACTATGGAACTGCGCCTGAAAGGGTCTCAAAACAATGGAGACTTATACAAGTGTACCAGAGAATCCAAGAGCATCTCCAATGCCTTCGAACCGTTAGTTTTAATCATGTTCAGAGGAATGCCAACAAACTTGCAGATCTTCTGGCCAACCACGGAGTGATTAATTCCGAGTGTAGTATAGACATGAAATGGCAGGAGATGCCTCCTAGCAGACTAAAAGCTATTTGTGAGACTCAAGCCGCTGAGGACAAGGAAATTTATGATTTCTGGGCTTGCGGAGAAGGGAATGAGTAATAGAAGATTAAGAGGCGGTTTTCTTTGCTATTCAGAGTGAGTGAATTGGTATCCTCAAATCCTTCTTTAATGGAGTGCTTCTTTTTTGCAATAGTTTCCAGGTTCAGGAGTGGAGATACTATTAGCGCGGGAGAAATCCCGGGTCTCCCGGCAGCAGGGATTTTTAGTCTTTTTAGGGTTTGGAGGGATAAACCGCTTCACAGGTGATTTTCATCCGATCGCACCGCTTTTACTCGGGAAGCGGTTTTCTCTTTTTTGGAGCGATCACAATCAGATGCAGCCACGTGGCAGGATGGGGGTTTGGAAACCGCCCTTCCCCGCTCACTATCGCAGAGCCTTTTTGTCTCGTGTGATATTAATCTCCACCATTGGCTACAACGTAGGTTAATCAACAGTCATGTTTCTCCATGCAGCTTTGAGGTTTGGTCCCGCTAATCTTCGGAGGTCTTGTCGGAGTGTTTTCACCCTTGGCCATCAGTTTTCTTGTGGAATGAACGGCCCAGATTGATGGGCTCTTCCGCCAGTTTTTTAATTGTTCTTTGTTCAGCTTAATGGTTTGCCCTTGGGCTTGTCCTAAGTTTTCTTGTCTTCGCGGCGACGGGAAGATATTTGTTCATATTGTAAACTATTTATTTGATTAATGCAAAATAAGGTCCGACATTTGCCTCAACAAAAAAAGAAACCTTTATTTTGGTCTTTATATTATGATGGGTCAAAATCCAATGACGGTGCAGGAACAGGATGTATTTTGGTTAGTCCCGAGGGATCAAAGACTATGCTATCTTGTAGGCTAGAATTTGAGTGTACAAATAATACTGATGAATATGAGGCCTTGATACAAGGACTTTACAAAGCAATAGGTCTTAAAGTGAAATATTTGAAAGTGTTCAGTGACTCTGAAATTGTTATTAAGCAAGTCAGGAATACTATACATTGCCTTTCAAGTTACCTTAAGCATTATCAATCCTTGGTACAAGATCTTATATCTCATTTTCTAGCATTCGATATTTCTCTCATTCCTAGATCTCAAAATGCAACAACAGATTTACTATCCAATGTTGCTTCTAAGCTCCTTCCATCTGAGGATTACAGTCCTGATAGATTTTCAGTAGAATTAATTTTTAGAGCCTCAGTTACTAATAATGTCACTAACTGGCGAGTATTCAATCACGACGAGGACATTTTAAATAACTTCTGATAAGTCTTATAATGACCATATTATTGATGAGAGTGAACATAATCTTCAAATAAAGCAAAAAACTTGAGGAAAATTCAATACCTAAACCAATGGTCAAACTTGAAGACCTTTATGACATCAAAGATAGGTTTAAACAGGTTACTAATTCAAAACTTCAAAGTTCTACTTTAAGATTTGAATTAATAAACCTTGGTACTGAGGCCAAACCACAAAATATCAATCTGGGATTAGGACTTACTTCAGAAGAAAGATTTGCATTTATCAGATTATTAAATAGATACAAAAATGTCTTCGCTTGGAATTATGATGACTTGAAAACATATGATACTTCTATCATACAACATACAATTCCAATGATATCTGAGGAGAAACCAGTACAACAAAAATTAAGGAAAATTCGTCCGAACCTAGAAAGCCAGATAAAAGCAGAGTTAAACAAGCTCTTAAAGGCAAAGATAATTTTTACTGTTAGGCATTCAAAGTGGGTTTCTAGCTTAGTGCCTGTGAGAAAGAAGAATGGTGACATTAGAATTTGCATTGATTTCAGAAATCTTAATAAGGCTTAGCCAAAAAGATAACTTCCCACTACCAACAATGGAGCAAACTCTTCATTCAGTAACTGGTTCTCAATTAATGTCTTTCTTAGATGGTTTTTCAGGGTATAACCAAATCTTGTTGCACCCCGATGACAGACTCAAGACTACTTTCAGAACTAAGTGAGGAACTTACGCCTATCAGAAAATACCTTTCAGATTGATTAATGTTGGGGCTACATTCCAGCGAGCAATGGATATAGCATTCAGAGGTTTGATTAATAAGTCAGTTGTTGTCTATTTAGATGACATTATTGTCTACTCTAAGAAAAGAGAAAATCATTTCCATGATGTAAAACAGATCTTTGAATGTTGTATAAGGTATAGAATTTCATTAAATCCCAAGAAGTCATTTTTTTCTCTTGACCAAGGTAAACTCTTGGGGTTAATTGTTTCAAAAGATGGTATTTATATCGATCCAGATAGAATCAAAGAGATTTCTGATATTCCACTTCCACATAATAAAAAATGATGCAATCATTCTTAGGTTAGATTAATTTTGTAAAAAGATTTGTTCCAGGTTTTTTGACAAACTGTTTTACCATTACAACATATGATCAAGAAAAACTCAGTGTTTAAATGGGGACATATAGAAAATGAGGCTTTTGATTCAATCAAGAAGTCAATAATAAATGCTCCTACATTAAACACTCCAGACTTTTACAATCATTTTATTTTATATACTCTAGCATCTGATACTTCTTATGCAGCAATATTGACACAAATCAATGATCAAAACTTGGAAGCACCATTATCATTTTATAGTTCAAATCTCCATGGTGCTGAGCTTAATTACTCTGAAGTTGAAAAGCAAGCCTTTGATGTACTCAAAGCTATAAAACACTTTAGGCCCTTTCTCTTAAAGACTCAGACAAAAGTAATAGTCCATTTTTCAGTAGTAAGACAATTACTAGTACAAAGGGAATTGGGAGAGAAGAGGGCAAAGTGGGTCATAGCATTACAAGAATATGATTTGGACATTATACCAGCAAAGATTATCAAAGGCCAAGGTTTTTTCAGGTTGCTAGCAGGAGCTTCTAATATTCAAGAACATGAAGGTACCAACAATATTGAAGAAACCAACGAGATAAGTACCATCCATCCTGAATCCCAATATGCAAATTTGATATTTTATTTGAAAAATGGATATGCTCCTTCTAATCTTTCCTATAAAAATAAACGTGCCATAAGACTGAAAGAAAAAAAAAAAAAACTTCATCATTATTGATGATGTGTTGTTTAGAAGGAATTATGATTTGGTTTTGTTAAGATGCCTTGAAAAAACAGAGGCACAAAATCTCTTGCAGGAATTACATGATGGTCCAACAGGAGGACATTTTGGAGCTGATACAACAGCTCACAAAATTATTCATGTTGGGCATTATTGGCCCACCTTATTTAAAGATACTCATGAATATGTAAGGAAATGCAGAACATGTCAAACCGCCAGCGGAAGACAAAGAAAGCCAACTTTTCCTTTGCAACCAATCAACATTGAGCAGCCCTTTGAACAATGGGGATTGGATATCATTGGAGAAATTATTCTACATTCATCCAAATAGCACAGGTACATTCTTACAGCTACAGATTACTTTACAAAGTGGGTAGAAGCAATTCCTTTGAAGGCAGCAAACTCTGAGGCAATCATTGAATTCATAGACCAGTTCACCATTACCAGGTTTGGTGTACCAAACGCTCTTATTTTTTATAATGCATCTTATTTCTCTTCGTAATTCCATAATTGAATTTGCTATCAAAAGAGGATTTAAATTGAAATATTCTGCAAACTAATACCCTCACGGTAATGGTTTAGCAGAATCCACCAATAAAAATCTCATCAAAATCATTAAGAAAATTGTTGATTAGAATCATAAGAATTGGCACAAGTCTTTGATATTTGTATTATGGGAAAACCATATAACACAGAAGGCCTCAATAGGAACTTCTCCATTTAATCTGGTGTATGGAAAGGAGGTTGTCATACCAGCAAACTTAGTACTCCCTTCCCTGGCTCTAGTGTAGTTTATTGAAGAAAATCCCTCATCATCTATTCAATTGAGACATAATCAGATCCTGAAATTAGAAGAAGAAAGAGAGAAAGCCCGAACCACACATGCGAAGTATCAACAAATTATTAAGTCCTCTTTTGATACAACTTCCACTGGCCCAAAACGTTTACAAGTTGGTGATCTTGTTTTGAAATGGGACAAAGCACACAAAGACAAAGGTAAACACACTAAATTTTAGAAAATGTGGCTAGGACCGTTTCAAATCATCGAGAAGATAGGCCCATCAACATTTATATTGCAAGATCTATCAGGAAAGAGAGATTCTCTTCCTGTCAATGGGCTTATTTTGAAAAAATTCTTCACTTGAGGAGGTAACCCCTTCTTATTTTGTAAATATTCAATTTTCAGCTATATTTGTGTGAATTGGTAGTTTTGTTTCTTTCTTGGAAAATAAAGTTGTAAATAGCCCTCTATTGGTTTTTACTATTTTGAAAAGGTTACTTAAAATAAAAATGGTGTTAATATTTACTTTTGATAGATGGAAGCCTTGAAGGAAAAGAAGAAAGTTCTAGGAAATTAAGTATAATTAAACTCTGAAAACCCTTTTTATTTTTGTAAAATCTTCTCAAAACTTGAAAATATTGTAAATCATTTTAAGTTTTAAAAGCCTAAATAAGGTTATCAATAGAAAGAAAAGACTGATCCAATTTAGCATCTTCAACTCTTAAAATTTTCATCCATGTTTTCTTAAGGGGTAAATTATTCACCCCATCCACAAAAGTTTATGATTTTTTAGAGTGTCATTCTAAAATATATTTGATATAAGAGATAAGAGGTCTCATCATGAGACTGCTTACCATGATCATAGGGGACTAGTTCAACTAACATTACCAATACTACATACCAAAACAGGGTAATGGCTTATAATTATAAGACAAGGGGTCTCATCACGAGCCAATTTGTTCAGTTAAATTACAACCAGTGAATGGCATTGTGAACAGCTAGCCACCAAACCAGGTGTTAGGTTCCTATACCAATAGGTTTCATCTTTCATGATTGACAGTGGAAGGGATAATTATGTTCATCATTGCAGGCTGCAAAGGTTCCATATTTTGTGTACATACTAGGAAAATTAAAAAATGAAAAGAGGGTATGCCTTAAAAGAATAATCAAAAGGAAAGAAAAACAAATGGTCACAAGAAAAGTGAAATGAACCCCAAACTTAGACCAAGAAAGTGGCCAATCAAAATGCCACTACTATATTTGGGCAGTATCATACTCTACAAATACTACTGCTAATCATACTTAATGGATGGCCCAATAGCCTAATCTGGGCCATGCCATGATTAAATTGCTTGTTGTAGAATAGAGAATGTTTCCTGTCCAAACAGCTCAAGCTTGGCAGATGACTAGCTAGGTAGAGAAAT
>APFE030900074.1:0-12089 GCA_000404065.3 Pinus taeda
CAAACAAACTAGAAGCCCAGATAAAAAATGAAAAATGGGAGCACATGGGTAAACCATCAAGACCATTCTAGGAACGATCATTCCAAGAGAATTGTAGGTTATCCAAGGAGTTGGGCTGAAACCCTAACCCTCTACAAAATTGATAGAACTTGACATTCCAAAGATTCATAAAGACATAATTTGGCACAAAATGGAGAGAAGTAAGTGGGCTTCTGGGCTTAAGCCTCATGTCTCCAAGTAAATTAGTGGCAAAGTTGACCTTTACATGTCCTAAGAGTAAAAAAATTATAGTTCCAAGCCATGGTTTCATACCAAGAAATGTAAGCCAAAGACTAAGTGGTCCTGAGAAAGTTACATAGGGAGTATGATACGAAGGGTCAATTATGTAAATATACCCGTGAGTATATCTTTCATGATGGTGGTCTAGATTAATTAATGTCAGGATCATTACCTTTTGATTGTTGAAGCCCTAGCTTGGATGACCTGAATTCCCTAGTCAACTTCTTGAAAACCCTTCCACACACCCGGTGGAGAAGCCAACGAACAAGGTTGCATGCCTATAGAAATGTCAATGTATGAAGATATTCTTTCCTTTCGCCACCTTACCCATGGGAAAGAATGAATGTGGGAAGCTTTGTGCCAACCAAACTTTCTCGATTTTCAAGAGCATGTCAGAGGCACGAATCTCGCCATTGCCACCCTATCACCTCTCACCCCGATCAAGGGTTAATTTTTCTTCTTTCAATGGTTTAATTTAATTTGATTTATTTTTTTACGTATTTTTTTTGGGTTATGATTTAATTTCAATTTTTGTTTTGTTTTGTTTTTAATTTTATTGATTTATTTATTGTTGTAGGGGTTGTGTCGATGTTCAACTAGCAACCCGACCCTAATATGTGTCAATTTAATAGTTGATTTTTCAGTTTTCGTTACAATGAATCAAGTTCACTTCCATTATGTATTAATTTGATGGTTTCCTTTTAAGTTTCAACTGTAATGGGTCAAACACACCCCCAATATGTGTCAATTTCATGGTTTCTAAGTTTTCTTTGCAATGTGTAAAGTTGTTTTAGGTTAATATTTTAAAAGAACTATATTTTTCAAATTTGGTATAATGAATTTTTGATTTAGGTATTTATTTTTTAGATTTAATTTAGTCATGATATTTGATCTCAAAGTATGTTGAAAATCTAAGGTTTGTTATAGTCATGATATTTGTTTTTAATTCCATGGCTAAAAAATGTTGAAATTTTAAGGTTTTTTGCAGTCATGATATTTTATCTTTAATGGAATGGTTGAAAAATTGAAAAATTATAATGTTTTTCAGAGTCATAATGTCATGGTTGAAAATTTTTGGAAATTTTAGGTTTTTTGGAGTCATGATATTTTATCTTCAACTTATTGTTGAAAACTATTGGAATTTTAATGATTTTTGGAGTCATGGTATTTTATTTTTAATGCCATTGCGGAAAAATGCTGGAACTTTAGTGAAATAAAGAAAACTTTGATGCCAAAATCAACTTTTTTTGATTTCAGGGTGTTTTTTGTGCAAAATAAATTGGTTTTTACTATCATTTAAAAAAATGTTGAAATTTTACCCTCTAAAAAAGTCGTTCTAACATACAAACTTTTCGTTTTTTGGGGGGTTTTTTGCTAGAGTTCTCTTTTCGAAGTTATAATTCTCATTTGATCGGTTACTTTTTTTTTTCTACATAATTAGACATAAGATTTGTTTATAAATCCTAGTTGTTTTTATTATTTTTCTATTAAGAACACCAAGGATGGTGTTCTCGTTAAGGGGTGGGGTTTGTAACACCCCTAGTATACTCCCCTTGAGTTTTGTAATGTAATTGTACTTTTATTATAAATTATTATAAATTTATTTGAATTTCTTGGAGAGTGGGGCCATAGATCCACGATCTAAGGGGGGAAGGAGGAAGAACTTGAGTGGTGTTAGTTGACACCATTGCTTAATCAAATGTGCATCTAGAAGGAAATATCTTGAAGAATGTTCCAAGAAGAACATGAGGAGACACAAGAAAAATGATAAAAAGGCATTTAAACAACAAGAAAAGGTCTCTCCGTTTGTTTGATGAAATAAATTGGATGGAGGACAAAATTGGATTTTTGGGTTGATAAACCACCCAAGGTGCTTGTTGTAGGGTTGATAAACCACCGGGCTTGATAAACCATTGCGTGCTTTCCAAGAAGGCTGATAAACAACCTAATACTTGTCGCATAAGTTGATAAACCACTTGTGGTGCTTGTTTTCGAGCTCATAAACAACTCTTAGAGTGCTTGCCAGAACTAATAAGATATTAAGAGTATTCCACAACTGATAAACCACCCAGAAATGTGAATTCTTATAGTCCTTGACATAATTTATAAACCACCTGTAATGAACATTCCCATACTCTTAAAGTTGAGCAGAATTTCCAGCTGAGTTTACTTGAAAAATTGCCTTGGATCATGGATCTAGCTTGGGGGTAACTACTGCAAGAAATATAGGTTGCATAGTCTATGGTTGGGTATAAAATCGAATTCCCACCTTCAGTTTCATCCATTTTTATATTTTATATAAATTTTATTAACTATGAGTTATGAATATGATGACTAGTTATTTATTGAATTGATGTGCAACTTTATGATAATCTTGCATGGTTGTATGAAAATGTTGCATTAAATTTATAGGTAAAAATACCTTGATTTTTTGTGTGGATTAAATTGGGAATCTACCTCAGAGTTGTAAGAAAGATTTTTTTGATTTTCTATGCAATTTAACATGTTGCATGTGGACATGCAGGGCTCTGTGATTACTATCTATCACATTTTTTCCATAACTTTTCTTCTGGAAGGTTCTAGAAGTTGAAACTTAGACCATAGTGAGGGGATATCCCATTGAACCTTTGGTCCAATTTTTAGTTATTGGGTTGCAATATTATAGTAAGTAGAGCTTTTCGAATGATCCTAAAATCATGCATCAAATAGGCCACGTTGGAATTTGTACTATAAATTTTCTTTTGGGAGGTTTCAGAAGCTAAAAATTGGGCCATAGTGAGGGGACATCTTATTGATAATCTGATCGAACTTTCAGATCTTGGATCATGATATTTTGGGAGATATGATCATAGGAATTTGAGCTTCTTGAATTCTCCTAAAATTATGCATCAAACAGGTCTTGTTGCCATTTCTTCTATAACTTTCCTTTTGGGAGGTTCTAGAAGTTGGAACTTGGATCATAGTGATTTGAGCTCCCATTGATCATCTAGTTTATTTTTTAGAACTTGGGTTGGTGTAGTTTAGGAGATATTCCTTGAGGAATTTTCTATATTAGTTTGCGTGAAAAGTGTTTCAAAAAATGCCTAAATGGTTTAATGAATTCATTGCATACAAAATGTTTGATGAAATGCCCCAATGAAAATGTTTTTTTTTTTTGTTAATGGGGATAGTATTCATGTGGCTAATATATGCCTAATTTCATGCAAATAATTTGAAGAAATGTGTTAAAGATTTTTTATTGCAATTTGCATACAAAACTATTTGATAAAATACCTCAAAGGCATAAATCAAAAGCTGCATGATTGAATGGTATATTTAAGTTAATATGTTATAAATGAAATTATACCAATGTTTTTTATTTGATTTCATACAAATTGTTTTAAAAAATGTATACAAGAAAAATACCATTCAATTGGTTATATACAAATTATTTGAAGAAAGGTTTACATATAAAGTGTTTGAAAAAATCTGTGAGAGATGAAAATCAAGATTTCTTTTTGCAAGTGTGTTTAGCATATATTTAGTAGAGGCATGTGACATCCATGCTCCTTCATTTCCCCTATGTCTCAATATTTAGATTTCCATGAGATGTACTTATTTCTCAAATCATAAATTTCAATTTCCTAACTTTGCTTTATTCAAAAACCATATCTCATGAGCACGAGATTTGTAGTCATGTTATTGGGCTCATTTGCAGGTTGTCTCATTTTATCATGGTGGATTCTATCTCACACCCCATTCCAACACTCTAACTGCAATCTGATCTTGCATTCAACCAAAATGTTGTCAGTATTCATACGTAGATTCTTTTCATTTCAATGATTGACAACATCCTGAGGTGGTCTCATGATTATGGCACATACACCAATTTTATCAGTCGATTTGATTTCAATTATATTGAAATGAAATTATCATAACATCATATATGTGCATCACATTTATTCTAAGCATTTCATAATGCAATCAAACATTTATTCCAATAGCCCAAACAACCAAAATAAACACATGAATATCTTTAAATTCGTGAGTAATTAGTTTCCATTTTGGTTTTGCATGCATTGAAAAATTCATTGAAATTTTTTCGTGGTAAAGTCTTCCTACCTCAGCCATACCCTTTCTTAGGAATCCATGCAAAGCATTCATTAATTTGGAAATTACAAGATATCAATTTAGCTGAAAGGAATTCGTACCAAATTCCTTCTCTTTACCTTTTTATCTTGGCTTATTATTTTCCTTACTTACTTCGTTGTCAATATGAGTACGTTTAGTGAAGTCTCTTTTTTTGAAGGAGCCCAACTAGTCTTTAGCATAATTTCCATTGTGATATTCAATATTCTCATCTTCACATATTAGTCACAACTCTATTGATTCAACTACTTACAAGTTTTTAATGATGTTTCATAAAAGAATTTGCATTATGTATTCAATTTACAAATTCAAACCTGTATTCATCCATGCACCCAAACTTCTGCATATTCATTTTGAAAAGCATGTTTCATACATGCATACATTCGATGATATTAATATTTTGTTCATTTTAGAGTAAATTTTCAGACTCTATTGTTTTCATTTTTCACACAAAAAATATCATAAGCTTAAGCAAACTCATATCACATTAATAGTGGTAGTTAACAACAAGAGATCATTCTTACACACTTACCGATGGGCGGGCGTTCCATGTGACATGGAATTTATTAAATAACTTCATTGTGTTATCCAAAACATGGTTAATACAAATTTATATTCACATACCATTTACGTAGTCATGACATTTTAAAAATAAAATCACTTATCTTCCTACTATGACGGTTCTCGACAAGTGACATTTCAAATGGAATGACATCCTTATGCCCTTTTCTTATTTTTCTAGTCACACACACACAATATCCAAGCACAATTTTAGTGAAGGGAACTCCCTTCTCATGCCATTTTTACAACTATAATATTGTTATATAGTTGGTCCATGTGGACCTAGATAGGCCTTCTTGACTGATCCTTTATCCTAATTTCCCCTCTAATGAAATTTATCACATGAACCAAATTTAATTAGTGTCTTGAAATTATAGTTGGGTTTTATTCACCTTTTCTCCTTGAGCTCCATTCCCTTCCTTTACCACACCCAACAAACTAAACCATGACCAAATTATAAAAGGAACAAAGAGAAAAATGAGAAACAAAGAAAAATCACAACAAAAACAACACAAAGCATCATGGCCATGCTCAAATGTAACAAAAACAAAAGGATGTATCCAAAACCATGTGAAAAATTGCAAAACATCTCAATTCGCAACATGTCAAACATCTATATTACTTCAACAAGAGCACTGAACACATTATCACATGCACAAAATATTAATCGGTGCCCTTCCCAAGGTCTATTGTAACCTTAAGATCCCAAAATATTTCTAAATGGTTCAAGAGGAAATGTTTAGTATTTCAGAGAGCTTGTAGTGATGTGCCCTCATCTATATTCATCATTAAGTTACTTCCTTTAGTTTTGTCGGTTCATGTGTTTGGAGTTTACATGAAATATTCTTTTGTTATTTGTTAGGGCACTCACAGATCCAATGTTCTTCTCCGCATCCGCAACATGTAAATAGTGTTTTGTTCTTTCCAACCTTATGATGTTTCTCTTTGATGTTGTAATTGGGAAACTCTTCTATATCTCTAGAGGTTGGTGCATGTTGAAACAACCCTTGCATGTAGGACATGTTTTGTAAAAAAATTGTGATTATCTCTTCCTATTCTTCTTTTTCTATAATCAGTCGTTCATTCTATGCTTTGCAACACTTCAATTAAACTCTCAATCTCTTGAGGGTATCAATTTCATTATAGGAACCTTCCTCTTCATACTTGAGAGGGATTTTGTCCATACTGTACTATACAACACTGTTGTCCATTCCTCTATTTCTTGCTACAGGTTGTATCTTCTAATGTGTTGTCACTCACACACACTTACTAGTTATATAGAGCATAAACATATTAACTTGTTTCATTTTCATGCTAACATTAAGAATGTTTATCTAAGGAATTTTGACTCGATGCTATTCATACATTTGAAACCCACGTTAGTCACTTATTACAAGAAACCAAAGGACATATCATCATGTTAGTAACCACATCAATAAAAAGTTTAAATTTAGTATTCCATTTGAAGGTTAGCAATCATATCAATTATAAATCAAAAGAAAATTAACATATGCATTAATAAAATTTTTGTATTAAATTTTATCCATGAGCCTTTTCAGGTCCAATGTTGTGCCTCTTGATCCATTATAATACCACTCTGCAACACTTAACATGCCTCTAACTTCTCTTTTCAAGGCCCATCTAGTCCAATTGTTGAACCTTTGCTTCATATGGTATGTTTCTATCCCTCTAAACTTAATGTTTGAATCAATGCTCTTAAATCACTATGTAACACTCCCTCCCACCCCATTGAACTACCCTGGGTTGCGATAGGTGTTACTTATGTCTCTAACCAAACCTATAAGGTATATTATGAATATGGGGTTACACAAATCCACTTTGTCCAACTTTGTTGAAGCTCAAGAAATTTTTTTCTATCATGTTCAACTCATTTATAGATTTCCAACAACATAAATATTATCTCAATCCAACTCCCATATCAAAAGTTATGGCTTACTGAAGTTAGAACAATTACATAATTCCACATTACCATCAAGATGTCATGTGGCTTCCACGTGGCACTGCCATGTTAGTGTCAGACATATCCACGACATTACATTTATTTCATGTGGCTTCCATGTGTGGCATTGCTACATAATCATAACCTGGGTCCACATAGTCCCTATTAGATCCTCTTGGCACTGCCATGTGAATTATGGTGAAGGCCGCACCTATCCCTTTCCCATTGTATTTTGTAACACTTTCCTATTATATCTGGTTCAAGGATAATCCATGGTTACAATGTAATGCCATCCTTTTACACCCCTTGATTCGCAGATCCATGGATTCAATGCTTATCAAGTGTAATCTAACCTCGATTGAAATCAAACCAATCACATGGTATCTATGCCATGACGTATCTAGACCTCTGAAGAGGTGTGCACCCTTGCCACACCCGAATTTCTAGATTCCAAGATCTATAGATCCTCCAAAGCTTAACTTGGCCTTGAAAGCATCCAAGGCCTTCTTATTTATACTTTACATGATCACCTTTGGATCTCCCAAATAGTAGATTACTTTGAGTTTAAATCACCATGAGATTCGTGTGGGTGGTCCCCATGCAATAGGGAAAGGGCAGTTGTCTCGCCATAAGGATATGCAGATTTCCTAGGACTTGGATAAAATTTGCCACCCTCAAATGGACCAACCCCAAACTTCAATGCAAAATTTGGTCCATGAGAATATGGACCACTTGCAAGGGATTATTGCCTTGACTGCTTGGGTTCCTAGATATGATTTACACTTGGAGAAAGGTATCTGACCTATATACAAATTTCGCTTGAGAAGGAAAACTTCCTAAATATGAAGGAAATTTAGAAGGTAATCCAGTCCCAGATATGATTCGTTGGAAAAAGGTTAATATGGTTTGGAATAGACCCATATTTTTTATGAGGCTTTTCCAAAAGGGAAATTCAATGGAATTTTGGGGAATTACAGAGGTCTCATAATACCAAGGGAAATTTCCTGTAACTTCATATTTATGAATGTGATGGCCAAGTCTTGATAAATAACCTTGAGAGATACTAGAATATGTCCATAAGAGATTAAAGGACTATGTCCATAAGAGATTAAAGGTTCAAACACAACTTATCTTCCATATATTCTAAGCAAAATAAAGGAAATGGACCCAAATGATAAACTGCACAAGAAAGCTACATACTAGGCTTTTGTGAGTGAATGTTAAGATATCATAATAATGCACAAGTATCTATAAAACATAGAATCATTACATCACTCTTAAACCAAGTAACCATCAACAATAGTTGAATCCTCACATGCAATACATAGTTACCTTCTTATCATGTGAGTTAGGATTCTTTCATTCATTAGTAGGAAGATATACAAATTTATATGATTGCTAAAGAAGACTATAGTCCACTTCTATAACAACATGAATCTCAGGACATTAGGATGATTACTATTCTTAGTTTCAATGATATAAATTAGTATGCATAAAGTCATAGCATTCATCATAACATTTGTGAAACATGTGACCCTAAGCTCTAACTAGGCATTCATGTAACACAAAAAACATAAATTGAACTCCTAATAAGTAAGATAACCAACCATCATGGTTATGGTAGTGAGTTGCTAAAAATCATAAACATATAAGATAAATGAGAACTTATGAGATAATAGGTTAGTCCCGAGTGATTTTCAGACCACTAGTCATGAGCATATCAAACAACCTACAATTCACTAAGAAGGAAGTAACCACATAACTGAAGCATCTCATTATCACCATATATATACAACAAATATAGTTGACCATGATTAGATAGTGAATAAGGCATTCTTTCATGGATGATACAAGATTAATCATTATTCATAAGCATAATAAAGGATATCATAGCTTTTAGTCTAACATGCATAAACAAGTATAAATATTTGTGTCTGTTAATTTGACTAGCAGATGAAGGAGGGACTTCCACTCTCCACCTAAACATGGTTCAACCAAACCAAACTTTCTTGTATCTAACCATGCCTAAGATAGATTTAGGGTCTAAGGAAATTCTTGCATAGGGGAATTCTATACCGATGGTTTGGTCATTCACTGAGCTTCATATAGACCACATAGGTTTAGAAAAGGATATCCATGGTCTCAAATGCAGTCATAATGATTGACACCCAGGGCCAAAAAGCATTAAATCAAGGTCATAGAGAACAAAATCAAGGTCACAAAGCACAAACTAAAGGTTACAGAGCACTATCTCTAGGTTACAAGCTCAATAATAAAATCCAATGCTACCCAATCAACTATACCATGCCCCAAAACTACACACTACCTAGAAGCAGCCTTGAATTCCCTCTCATATAAAATAGAACCAATGTGAGCCAGTGAGATAGGGAACCAAAGAGAGTGAGATAGAGAACTAGAGCAAGTTCAAATGTTTCTCTTGCTCCTAAGCTATGCATGTATACATACCTTTCTTTGAATCTATTCGTGTAGGTGGGAGAGCCCAACTTGGCTCTTTATATCATATATTGATAATGCAAAACTTAAAAAATTCATGCATATGAGATGCGAGACTTCCTTATGTTCAACATAGCTACCATAGGGACCTTCATATCTCTATTGGCTATGAACCTTTTCAAGTGTGCTTGGGTGGTGTAGGGTTTTCCTTGCACATACCCACAGTATGCAATCAAATGCATAAAAATAATTTTCCCAGGAGATTGACTCTTCTATGGAGTCAAAACTTCAAAGCATAAATGGTTAAGCCCTTTATAAATAGTTCCTTTGTAACGGAACCCAATCACCCCACTTTAAACCCTGTATCCGGATGATATCAACTCTTTAAACATTCATTATCCCTTTTAATGAAGCTTTCCCCAAATATTCCTTATTGGAACTTAAGAATCCCTTCAGTACCTTTTATATGACCATAGTCACATATATATTAACCCTTCCCCCTTATAACATGGGATAATATATATAAAGCACACAAAACCATATATCGGCACTTAATTCCTCTTTACATCAACTACAAAGGAAATCCCCACATTTCTTACCTTTTTCGCCTTCCCGTACAAACTCGCACAGTTCTTGAGGTTTAACCTCATCGCTGATCGCAATCGGCCCTACCGCAGGTCTTTAACTCAAATATATATAACACAACATTTCCCTGACTTCGATCTTTGCCTTTACACCGAATTACAAAGAAATCCACATAGGCCAGATCTCAATTATTATTCATCCGCATATATAAAAATGTTCAGTCTGCCTTAAGCTACTCCACTCTGCCGATAAGCCGAACTCTCGATCACATAATTGCCGATCACCTTATCACTATCAGCGTATTACATATGCACTAGCCGATTGCTTCACTTGAACCTGCCGATAATGCGATTTGTAATTAGATATGGACCATCAATCTAAATCTTGATCCTATGGTCCACGTTTACTCATAGGATCGTGATCTCTCCATTCCCAAGGTTCGCGTCGATGTTTTCAGCATTGTTTCTATGGGTTTGGCTTGGTCGCTTGGGGTTTTTCAACTGTGCACTATCCCTCCTGACCTTTGGTTTGATCACTCTAATGGATTTAACAATTCATGAGGATCCTCCTCGTCATGTTCTTCTCTGTGTATTTGTCGAATTCCGCTCCTCTGCGCTCACACGCTCCACCTGCATAAATATGTATATATGCAATCCTCTAATGCATTCAATAGTCATTCAACACTCAATCACACATTATACAGTCCTACTCAATTATTATAAATATAAATACAAATGAATAATTACATAATGGAATCCCCGTTCCTCAGGCTTGATTCCTCTTTACAGTGGCCTTTTGTTTACAAATATTCCCGGCTGAAAACCACTCCAAATATCTAACCTTTCTCAAATAATCTACCTATCTAACCTATCCAACCCTTGAATTATACTAGAAAATAACAATTTATACAAAAAAAAAAGGATTCATAAACCATTATTGGTTTAGAACCATAAATCTCTCGCCTTCTCCTAAAAATTCTCTTCAATTCCACCCTTTTCTAAACAACCACTAAATGAAGCTTTCAGTTTCCTCATTTTCTATTTAAACCAATTACATCTAATAGTTTGGCGTGATCTCCACACAGGGAGAATCAATCAGCCACTATGCCCCTTTTCTCATATTTTACAATAAATAAACACTCTCACATATTTAAATAAAAATTAATTAAACTCTTGCCCTCCAACCCCTTGCTAGTCACAACATGTGATCATGCTATCACATTGTTGACTAGGCCTGAATGCTTCTGCATCGGACTCCCAAAGTTGAAAGTTTCCATGGACTCCTGTTCATGAGTCTTTCTACTTAATATGTTGTAAACTTCATCGGAATTCGTTACCCAACTGGTTACCTGATCCTTTTCATTTGCAAGTGTATTTTCTGCCTCCTTTGTTTCTCGTGGTTGCCAATCTTTGTGTTGTGGATGTCTTTTTGTTCTGAATTCATAAGCATCTCCTTTGCATAATGTTTTGGTTCTGATACCCTGTATAAACACCTCCTAAAACAACATAAATCTCTACTTCTCTATCCACTACTGTCCTATCATTATACCAATAGAATTGATCTCTATATTCATGTATTTTCTCTTGTCCTGTACTTGATTGTTCCTTTTAACTTTTGACTCGATCCTCGACATCTCCTTTTGTCTATAGACCAATTTATTTATGATGTTTTGTATATCCTTCCATCTTCCCTTGATTTGCTGACTTTGATAATTCTTTATACCCATTATCTTTGTAATTTTCATCATCCACCTATCCAATAGCTTAAGTAGAGTCCTTCCAACTATATATTGTTCTTTGGCTGTAAATATTTTAATTTATTGAGCTTTTATCAATATCCTCCATTCTCCTATCAAATTTAGTTGAACTGTTCACCCAATTTTCCAACTGCATCCTCAATATAAACTCTTGACATTTAAGTCTTCTTTGTATTATGAGCAAAATATGTATGTGGACAGTACTTCCACATCTCCTGAAATCTTGTTCCTTTTCTGCAATAACTTGTTTAAGAGTTATGACAACTCTCCTTCCTCTATTCCAAGCTTCTAAGTCAACTCGTTTCTTACTCTTACCCTCTTGTTTCCATAAGGAAAACTGACTTTCTGCAGGTCCAGAATTTACAT
>APFE030900088.1:12337-49029 GCA_000404065.3 Pinus taeda
GGGTTTGACTGAAGGGAATACAAAAGAAAATGACGGTCAACAATGGGCAGAAGTAGATAGAACAACAGGATTTCACACCCACAGAGAGGATACTACCACTGAGCCTTGGGATGCCAGGGAAGCAGTGCAAGCCATGAAAGATGAGGACTTGGATTGAGTTGCTCAAGGATGAGCAAATGGTTCAGCTGGGGGTGATGATGAGCCCCAATTTTGGTAAAATTTGGGCTCATTTTGGCCTATTTTACTTGCTCAAACCATTCATTTTTATTTGCTTATGCATGCATTTCTTAGTTTATTCATGTTGTTTGTAGGAAGAAGGTTAGACACTTTATCTACGTGACTAATGCATTATGATTTCAGGTTTTGGCATTAAAAAGGGAGCAAGAGACAACGAAAAAGGGGATAAGGAGACAATGAGGTGGCACTGCTGATTTTGTGGAGAGATGTCCATGGTCTTGGGACATTCCTCGTGATTCCCACCAAGAACTCCGAGCTCCAATCCATCTCCCCTTTGAGCTTAAGAAGAAGCCAGTTGTCCTACATGAACAACAATCATAAACTGTGCTACAAAAACAGTAGTTATGACTGCCCTACAGGATCCGCAGTTAGAATCTAGTTGGACAGCCGAGCTCCTAAAATCAAGGTCACTTGATGGATCATCATTTTTGTTGAAACTCTCGTATTGCATTTGTAATTTTGGAGCACAGTTCAGTTTTCGTTCCTTTTTGTAAGCCAATTTGGCATGACATCAGATTATGAATAAATAAGGCGATTTGTGATCTAGTTCTGAGTTTCTTAAGGAGACTATAGCTCTCAGGTTAGGGCCCAACCTGAGAGCCATAGATCCCCTCTGCTGTAGTGTTGTTTCCATTTCATTTCCAACACTTTAAGTTTTCGTTTGCAAATGAAATTCGAATTACAGTTTGGTGATTTGGTTTTCTTATGAGTAGGATAGATTTTGCTTATGATGCACTTGTTTCCACTTGTTTAGTGTAGCAGAGGATAGATACCATCAATTGGAGCTCCAGCAAAACGGTTGTTAAGGCTGACTGCCATCTCTCTTGAAGATTGGGGTGCAGTCCATAACTAGCCACCAAAAACACGCATTACTTTACTTGATGATTGTTGTAATACAGTCATGGTTTTGATTAGATACTTCCTTGTCATTCACACCTGCACACATACTTTCATCGCAGCCTCATACATATTTCTCTTCGCGTTTTGGATTGCTGTTCATTGAATTCATGGCATACGTAATTTAGGTTGATGCATTTTCGGTTTGGTGACAGTCATAATCATTTGTTTCATTTACACTCCTCTTTCTCGTTCCATTACCATCTCCTCCATCTTGATCACGCATGCAAACATCTCTCCTCGACCTTCACTTCGTTCTGTCTTCCACTCCTCACGTAACTTCATTTCCTAACCTTTCATTGACATAACCCTTTACCTTCAACACACTCCCTACACCCATTTCCCATCTCATTCCTCCACTTTTGAGCCATCACCAGCCTTATCCCTACCTCACATATCTTTCCCTACCATTCCATCACTCCTCCATCACTTCAAACCTCCACGGTAGGTCATCCTGTAGGAGTTTAGAGACATCTTGTAGAAACATCTGAGTATCCTGTAGGATCCCCTGTAGACATCCTGAAGGAGGCCATTCACTCAGTTGCTGAGCTTCTGAATGTGGAAAAACTCTGTCGATGGATGCTAAGGGTCCATAGGGACCTCACTTAGCCTCCCCAACCTGTTCCACGCTGTCCTTCCTTCTCCATCCCATTTGCACAACCAAACCCTGATAAGCACAAAATCACAATCATTCCACCCACTTAAAGGAAAAATACAAAAACATGTCTTTTATGATGCAAGTAGTTTAGATCCATGCATTTTCACTTATTAGAGATAGTAGCAGCATTGGTAGAAGTTTCATTCACATTCTTTGCATTATAGAATTTAGACTAGCCAAATTAGGGTTTCCTAGGTTTAGTTGTAGTAAACTTGGAAGCGACGGTGCTGTATGCACAAGTACTAGCTCTTGTCGTAACTGTCACTTGGTCAGCTGGCACAAGTCCGCTAGGGCTCAAGCCAACTTCTATGGGCTCATAGAAGAAGCTCTATCAATGATGGACGAAAGCTAGCTCAAAGAAGACTAATCTACTTGACAAAAAGGAACTGAAAGCAAACCAAAGGATGTAAACCTAGGAAACCCTAATTTGACTAGTCTAACTTCTATAATGCAAAGAATGTGAATGAAACTTCTACCAGTGCTGCTACTATCTCTAATAAGTGAAAATGCATGGATCTAAACTGCTTGCATCATAAAAGACATGTTTTTGTATTTTTCCTTTAAGTGGGTGGAATGATTGTGATTTTGTGCTTATCAGGGTTTGGTTGTGCAGATGGGATGGAGAAGGAAGGACAGCGTGGAACAGGTTGGGGAGGCTAAGTGAGGTCCCTATGGACCCTTAGCATCCATCCACAGAGTTTTTCCACATTCAGAAGCTCAGCAACCGAGTGAATGGCCTCCTTCAGGATGTCTGCAGGGGATGCTACAGGATACTCAGATGTTTCTACAAGATGTCTCTAAACTCCTACAGGATGACCTACCGTTGAGGTTTGAAGTGATGGAGGAGTGATGGAATTGTAGGGAAAGATATGTGAGGTAGGGATAAGGCTGGTGATGGCTCAAAAGTGGAGGAATGAGATGGGAAATGGGTGTAGGGAGTGTGTTGAAGGTAAAGGGTTATGTCAATGAAAGGTTAGGAAATGAAGTTACGTGAGGAGTGGAAGACAGAACGAAGTGAAGGACGAGGAGAGATGTTTGCATGCGTGATAAAGATGGAGGAGATGGTAATGGAATGAGAAAGAGGAGTGTAAATGAAACAGATGATTATGACTGTCACCAAACCGAAAATGCATCAACCTAAATTACGTATGCCATGAATTCAATGAACAACAATCCAAAACGCGAAGAGAAATATGTATGAGGCTGTGATGAAAGTATGTGTGCAGGTTTGAATGACAAGGAAGTATCTAATCAAAACTGTGACTGTATTACAACAATCATCAAGTAAAGTAATGCGTGTTTTTGGTGGCTAGTTATGGACTGCACCCCAATCTTCAAGAGAGATGGCAGTGAGTCTTAACAACCGTTTTGCTGGAGCTCCAATTGATGGTATCTATCCTCTGCTACACTAAACAAGTGGAAACAACTGCATCATAAGCAAAATCTATCCTACTCATAAGAAAACCAAATCACCAAACTGTAATTCGAATTTTATGTGCAAACGAAAACTTAAAGTGCTGGAAATGAAATGGAAACAACACTACAGCAGAGGGGATCTATGGCTCTCAGGTTGGGCCCTAACCTGAGAGCTATAGTCTCCTTAAGAAATTCAGAACTAGATCACAAACCACCTTCTTTATTCATAATCTGATGTCATGCCAAATTGGCTTACAAAAAGGAATGAAAACTGAACTGTGCTCCAAAATTACAAATGCAATACGAGAGTTTTAACAACCTATCTAAGGCTAAGGCCTTCATATTTCTACAAAAGCAATGATCCATCAAGCGCCCTTGATTTTAGGAGCTCGGCTGTCCAACTAGAGTCTAACTGCGGATCCTGTAGGGCAGTCATAACTACTATTTCTGTAGAACAGTTTAGGACTGTTGTTCATGTAGGACAGCTGGCTGCTTCTTAAGCTCGGAGGGGAGATGGATTAGAGCTCGGATTTCTTGGTGGGAATCATGAGGAATGTCCCAAGACCGTGGACATCTCTCCACAAAATCAGCAGTGCCACCTCATTGTCTCCTTATCCCCTTTTTCGTTGTCTCTTGCTTCCTTTTTAATGCCAAAACCTGGAATCATAATGCATTAGTCACATAGATAAAGTTTCTAACCTTCTTCCTACAAACAACATGAATAAACTAAGAAATGCATGCATAAGAAAATAAAAATGAATGGTTTGAGCAAGTAAAATAGGCCAAAATGAGCCCAAATTGTACCAAAATTGGGGCTCATCACCCAGCTTTTCCATCATTTCTGTGGATACCAAATTGTCCGTACTTCCACTGTCAATTATCATCTTACAACACTTACCCTGTGATTTGCAAATTGTCCTGAACAGAGCTTTCTGTTGCATCTGTTTGATACTCTCATCGACTGGTTTCAACAGTACCTTATGCAGCACTAAAGCTTCTCCCGTCTCTGGGGCATTCTCTGCCTCTTGAGTGAGTGCTGTTGTTTCCTCCAGTTGCGCTACATACGCGCCCCGCTGTCCAGTTGAATCTGCTTCTGGACACTCAAACGAACGGTGCCCCCACTTGTGCAATCTATAGCATTGATAACCAGTTCCCCTTCGTTGGCCATTTCCTCTGCCACGTTGGAACGATCTGCCACCTCTCACACCGTCTCCTTTTTCTGTTGTTCCCGAAGTCTTCGAACTGCTGGCTTCCTCACTGTTGCTGGCAGTCCGGCCCTTGCCATAGGACTTGCCTCTCCCTCTGGCAGACCCTCGTCCTCTCCGGGCATTCTCTCTTCGGTTAATTTTCTCCTCCGCTTTTATTGTGCTCTTGTATGCCTCCTCAGTATTATTTGGAGACAAAATATTTATTTCATCCAAAATGTCCATTCTGAGTCCATTAACATATCGGGATGTCCTTTCTGTTGTATCTTCCGTATATCCGGCTCGCAAATTCACTCGGTAGAACTCCTATGTGTACTCCATCACAGTCAATCCCCTCTGCCTTAAGTTCTGTACCTTTCTATGTAACGCGATTTGATAGTCCCTTGGCAGAAATCTGCCCTTCAACTTGGCTACCATTCTTGTCCAAGTTTTAATCGACGTTTTGTTCAACCTCTTCCTCTCATTCTGGACACTATCCCACCACAGAGTTGTGTGTCCTTTCAACTTTGTCGCTGCAAATTTGACTCTACGGTCTTCACTAACTTCCTCGCATTCAAAATACTTGTCCATCTCACTAATCCAATCCAACACAACATCAATAGACAAACTACCATCATACGTCGCGAGTTCTGGTTTTGGTCTACTGTTCGATAATAGGACAGACTTCAGCAATTTCACCTCTGCTGATTCACCTTCAGGTCCATCTGCTGCCACTTCTACTTCTTCTTCACTCACATCGCCCATTTCTGGATCTCTTCGCCTACCTGCCTCTACTACTTCCAAACGAGCAGTAAGAACTCTGAGTTCTTCTCGTAATGCTTCATCTACCATTCTACGAGCACCTCAGCCTCGTCCTTGTCTACTTACGTCCATTTTAATTTTTTTTTCAATCTACTCAACTCAATGCTCTGATACCACTCTGGTGTGACCCAGCCTAATGGCCCATTCTTTACACACTGGAAAGGGGTATACGTGGCAACAAAAATCTTCAGTTGCCCACTGTAGTGATCATCCGCGGGATTTTTACGTTAGGTTGGTGGCTAGAGTTAATACTCGCACTAAATGCCCTGTACTCCCGCCTCGAACCTGCCTCTACTCGCTCTTCGTGCCTTAACCCTTGGTCCTTGTGATGGTTCTGGATTGTTCTTCCGCTTCCTTCGTGCTAAGAGTTCTTGGTTGAGGGTTTCTTGTGTTCCTTCTGTGGAACGTTGTCTGCTCTGTTATGTTTGGTATTTGCAACCTTCTGCTAATGAGAATCCTTGAACTCTTCTCTGTTCAGCTCACTTGTAACTGTAAGGAAAATGCTATCCGGGTATGGTTTTTATTCGGCTCTGAACCATAGTTTGAAACTGGTAAGCTCAACTGTTCATTCTCCTTATGCATGCGCATGTTCTGTAAGATATTTCCGATGATTTTTTGGTGGTTGTAACTTATTGATGGTCTGCGAACGCGTCTTCGTAATTTAGTCAGGGTTTTATGGTCGATTGCTGGATGTTTGCTGTGGGTTTGTTTCAATTCTTGAGCTCCTGTTGTATCCTTGTCCGAATCTAGTTCAATCTTCTCGTTCATGGTTATTCTGGGTTCTCACTATGCGACACTGGTATTTGTCCTGAGTAGAAGACCACTTTGGCGTTCGTTCGTCGTTGGGAACAGGTATTACTTCCTGTCCTTGCTTCAATTTTGCTCGGCTTCTGTTATTCGGACTTACCCTCTTGGCTCCTTTGGTCTACAGTCGTTCAACTCCTTCAGGACATCGCTATGGTTGATTCCGACTTCGTTCACTCAGGTATTTGCTAGTCTGTTCATTTTCCGCACGCATTTGCACACTTTCTTGTAGGTTTTTCTCCTTGCCTTGTTCGTGACACAATCGTTCTGTTGGTTGCAGGTCATTGTTGGCAACCTGGGTGTGTGAATCCTCCAGTCTTTAATTTATACAGTCCGTTTCTCTTTGGTAGGCCTGAATCCCAAATATTTTGTTTGTATTTTGCACGATAGGTGCCCACGGTCACCGTAGAGTTGTTTAGGTTCTTTGGTAGTCGAATGAAGTTTGTTGTAGCTATGTTCCTTTTAGTCACTTGCTGTGTCAAGTTTGAAATATGAAAGTCATCGACGTTGGTTTTGGTTAAACCCTAGTCCAGGGTTTTCTGGCTTGTAATGTTATTCCGGCCATGCGTCTTGTTATTACGCTATTTATAAGAATGGACTTTTTTTTTCATAAGATTTTTCTGGTTTTGAAATAGTTAAATTTATCGACGGTCCTTCGATTTTCTGGAAACGAAATTTCTGAAAAAAATATGCAGCAAGGTTACCTCTGTCTATGGTTGCTTTCCGCCTCTCTTCTGTGGTTGCTCTTCTGGTTTCAAATATGGGTAGTGGCTGACTCCTGTGCGCAAATTCTTCTTCTTGAACTTCAGGAGATTGTATGTCTTGATCCTTGTTTGACCGTGTGCGAAAGAGGTATCCAATAATTGTATGCTTGTATTAAATATGTGACTATATATTACACAGACATTGTCCAATGCTTACTGGTTAACTGTATGTTCGTGTTAGAATATATATAACATCATATCAATAGACATTCTTGGTGTGGTACTTTATCAAGCTGTAAAGAAAAGTTTAGTTTAGGCAAACAGTAGGAAAAATTATACAGATGGATAATAGTTTTGAATGCTTATGGCTTGATTGTCTTTATTTCTCTTCTCCTGTCATTGACTGAACCCCTCTCTGTTACATTTTAATTTCTTTATATCTCTCTATTTCAGTTGATTTTTGCAGTTAATCAAACTGTCATGGAATATGGTTACAAAAATACTGTTGTTGTTAATAACTATATTTGCTTAACATTACAAGATTTGGAGGAACAGCTTGTCCTTACTCTCCTAATTCAACGTACTATTTCCTAACTAATAACTGAGCTACAATAATTCTAATTTAATTAAAAATGCCTGAATTCATTGACTCTGTCAAACAAGTTAAAAGAAAAACTATCACAGTAAAAATTAAATAGTCCAATCAATCAATAGCCTGCGAACATGGTTGAGATTTTGCCCAGTTACGGTGAGTTGGATGCTCCTACATCAATGAAGATATTATAGAGTGTGTGCAGAGATCCACACAACCAACCTTTCTGTGTAGATCCAACCTCATAGTTTGGTGTTTCACGAGGAAGCTGCTTCAGAAAATTGTGGTCGGTTTGTGTCATAGTTGTGGTCAAGTCCATGAGAGCTAGTATGTGTTGAAATATTAATTTCAACTGCGCATTAATTTAGCGGAAAACCACCCAGACTCCATCGGACCGCTTTTACAGAAGGAGTGGTATTCCTTCAATTGCCCCTGATGCAATAAAAATCTGACATGTGTCCATTGTACTTTTCCAAAAACCACTTTTCATCGGGACGTAAAGTTGGGTAGAAAAGGTCCGTCCGATATTGTTCTGAACCATTGAATTAAAAGGAAGGTTGTCCACCGTTGATTGCATCCAAAGTTGCATAGAGGGCCTGCAGGGAATGACATTTCGTAAAGTTCTTTTGACCGCCAGTAAATTAATTTTGAAGTACCTTTGATCAGAAATTTAATATATATCGCCATGCTGAGAATTTAATGTGGTTTGTAGATATAGGTGAAGTTATTAAGTTTATTATTTTTTTGTATTCACGAATGTAATTTTTGTTTTTACTGGACATGTAAAAACGTATGTATGTCATGTTTAGTGCGTGGTTCTTTGCATATGAAACATAAGGGAGGCAAGTAGTGTATGTTTTTTTTGTTGACTTCGCATTGTAATGCAAGGGTGAAAACGCATAGCAGTGCGAAACAAGAACTGTGTATGTAATCCCTTTTCTTTTATTTTGGAGGTTTTTGTAATACGCAGGAGCGTATGATGGAGATTTTTTTTTTTTTGGTAGTGAATGTAATTTTCTGTAGTTGAAAATTGATTTACAGCAGTCAATGTAAAAGGAAATTTTACACAGCAGTGTAAAATTGTTAAAGGAGAGAGAGAGTAATTTTTTTTGTTGAAATGTTCTTGGTGTAATCCCTCACACAGAGGAAGAATATTTTGTAATAGTAGTTGTCATTGATTAATGAATACAAAGTTTTTGTGGGTGTGTGTAATACTCTGTTCTGAGATAATAATTTGTTTATAACTTATGTGTGTTAAGATCCTAGAGAAAAGAGAGCATTGTTCTCTATTCAATGATTTTGTTTTGGAATTTACCAGAACATTCCCAAAAATGGTATCAGAGCTTGTCCACGCTCTTTAGAGGTGTCAAAGAAGTTGAAGGAAGGATTTTTTCTGCAGCAGCTTCTCCAGCAGAGTGAAGACTCAGTCAAGAAAGGATCTAGATATTTCTCAAAGTTTTTTGTGTAGCTTTTGAATACAGTCAGTGTTTTTTTTTAAAATACACAGTCAAATATTTGAAGCATAGCTAAGAGTGCAAGGAATGGTCAGCACCAACACTAGCATGGGTATGTTTAATGCTCAGCTCGCACCATTTAATGGGAAAAACTATGACTATTGGGCAATAACCATGAGAGCCCTGTTTTCCTCACAAGATTTATGGGAATTAGTTCAAGATGGTTTTGAAGAACCAGTAGATGGAAATGAGTTTAACATATTAACTCAGGCAGAGAAATATCAGTTGAAGAGCAATAGGAAGAAGGATTCTAAAGATCTCGTATTTTTGTATCAAGCAGTGCACGAGAGTGTGTTTCCAAGGATAGCAGCAGCCAAGACATCCAAAGAAGCATGGCCAACTCTTAAGAAAGCCTATCAAGGCATGGAGAAAGTGAAGACAGCAAAACTACAGTCACTGAGGAGAGATTTTGAGAATTTGTGCATGAAGGAGTCAGACAATATTGACTCATTCTTCACACATGTGATTGGTCTAGTCACACAAATAAGATCTCATGGAGAAACTCTTGAAGAAAGGAGGATTGTGGGGAAACTATTGAGGATCCTACCCTCAAAGTTTGATGTGATTGTCACCACCATAGAAGAGACAAAGGATCTCTCAACCTTTACAGTTGATGAACTTCATGCATCACTGATCACACATGAGCAGAGGTTGAGAAGAAATGAAAACTCATCTCTAGAACAAGCCTTCAAGACTGAGATGTATTTTCGAAGAGGAAGAGGTCAAGATAGAGGAAACAAGAGAGGAAGAGGCAGAAGCCAAAACAAAGGTGGAAGAAACAGTCCAGCAAATGCTCAAGGAAGAGGCAGCAATCCGAATCGGAACCAAGGCCAAGGCAACAGTCAACAAAGTGGAAATCATCATGCTTAGGGACAAAGGTATGATAAAACCAATGTACAATGTTATTATTGTAAAAAATATGGGCATTATGCCAATGAATGTAGGAAGAAGCAGCATGATATGAATAATAGATCTAGTGCAAATATCACTAGAGAAAATATCAGCCAAGATAATGTCTAAGCTTGTAACATGGCTGAAACAAATAGTGATGATATATGGTTTCTAGACTTCGGTTGCAACAACCATATGACAAGAAACATAGCCCTGTTTTCTTATTTATTTCAAAATGTGAAATCACAAGTCACACTTGGGACTGATAGTAAAATTTATGTTATGGGAAAAGAAGAAGTTAAAATATTTACAAAGAAAGGTGAAAAGAAAACCATAGTAGATGTCTATTATGTTCCTAGAATGAAATGTAACCTCTTAAGCATTGGGCAGCTTGTTCAAAAGGGATACAATGTTTTCTTTGTGAATGATGTATGCACCATCATGGGTAGAACACCCAGCAAAAGATGTATTGCTAAAGTGAAGATGACAAGGAACAAGATATTCCCTCTCAGGACAAAGGCAGATTTGAAAAACAAAGAAGTAGTAGCAACAGTGACACAAGAGGCTTTCCAAAGCATACCAAAGGATGAAAATTGGTTGTGGCACTTGAGATTTGGACATATCAACTTTGGAGGTCTTAACTTGTTGAGTAGAAAAGGAATGGTAAAAGGATTACCATTTATAGAGAAACCAGACAGCCTTTGTGAAGGTTGTATCTTGGGGAAACAACACAGAGAAAGTTTTCCATCACGAAAAAGCATAAGGGCAAAGGCACCCTTAGAGATTGTCCACTCAGATGTATGTGGACCGATGCAAACTCCATCATTAGCAGGCAGCCAATATTTTCTAACATTCATTGATGATTTTACTAAAAAAAACTTGGGTTTATTTTCTAAAGAACAGAAGTGAAGTGTTTGAAAAATTTCGAAATTTCAAAGCACTTGTAGAAAATCAGAGTGGGCTGCATATCAAAGTTCTGAGAACTGATAGAGGAGGTGAGTATATCTCCAAGGAATTCTGATGGTTTTGTAGAGAAAATGGAATTCATAAGAAATTTACAGCTAGGTACACCCTACAGCAAAATGGAGTTGATGAAAGGAAGAACAGGACCATCATGGATATGGCAAGGAGCATGTTGAAGGCAAAGAATTTGCCAAATGAGTATTGGGTTGAAGATGTATACTGTTCAGTGTATATTTTAAATAGATGTCCTACAAAAGCAGTGATGAACAGAGTGCCAGAAGAAGCATGGAGTGGGAGAAAGAAAGGAGTCACCCACATGAAAGTTTTTGGATGTGTGGCTTATGCACACATTCCAGATTAGCTAAGGAGGAAGTTGGGCAACAAAAGGGAGAAATGTATTTTCATTGGATACAGTGAGGAATCCAAAGCTTACAAGTTGTATATCCAATCTACCAAGAAGTTTTTTGTGAGCAGAGATGTTCAGTTCATTGAGGAGGAAGCTTGGGATGGAAGCATAGAGAAAACAGTGAATGTTAAAAATTGTTTGTCTCATGATGAATACGATGAGGAGATGGCTGAAATACATCCCCAAACAGCAGTGCCAACACAAGGACAGCAAGGGACACCTTCGAGGGGAAATGAAATTGCTTCTCCAAGAACACCACAAGGAGGAAATTCAAGTGCATCTTCAAGCACTTGTACACCAAATGAAAGAGGTAAGAAGTTCAGAAATTTAAGTGACATTTATGAGCAAGAGGCGGAAAATGAAGGTATGAATTCTTTGTTTGCATTATATTGTCATGTTGATGACCCTATTCATTTCGAAGATGCAATTAAGGATAGGAAATGGATAGAAGCTATGGATGAGGAGATCAATGCCATAATAAGAAACAAGGCATGGGATTTGGTTGAACTACCAAAAGGTAAAGAAGTCATTGGAGTTAAATGGGTCTACAAGACCAAGAGTAATGCTGAAGGAAAAATAGAAAGACACAAGGCAAGGCTAGTTGTCAAAGGATACAAGTAGCAGTATGGGAGAGACTATGAGGAAACTTTCGCACCGGTTGCTAGAATGGAAACCGTGAGAGCAGTGTTATCCATAGCAACTCAAAACAAGTGGAAAGTTTACCAAATGGACGTGAAGTCAGCATTCCTAAATGGAGTGTTAATGGAAAAGTTTTACATTGAACAACCTCTAGGCTATGAAGAGAAAGGCCAAGAGCACAAAGTGTGCAGATTGAAAAAAGCTCTTTATGGGTTAAAGCAAGCACCAAGAGCATGGTACAACAGGATAGATTCCTATCTACAAGAAAATGGATTTGAAAAATGTGAGGGAGAACCCACCCTCTACGTCAAAGGAAAGGATGGTAAAATTCTAATTGTTGTGTTATATGTTGATGATGTTATTTTTACAGGTAATGATGACTACCTCATTGAAAATTTCAAATCAGTCATGAAAGAGGAATTTGAGATGACTGACATGGGTTTGCTGAGATACTTCTTAGGAATAGAAGTAGATCAAAATGAAAATGGAATTTTTATCTCACAAGCAAAATATGTAAATGAAGTATTGGAAATATTTAACATGCAAGAGTGCAAGGCAGCAATCACTCCCACAGTAATGGGATTAAAACTCAGCAAAGAGGACAACAGAAAGGATTTTGATCCTAGCTTGTATAAGAGCATAGTTGGCAGCCTAATGTATTTGACTGCAACTAGGCCGGATATAATGTTTGTTGTTAGTTTAATTTCCAGATTCATGGAGAGGGCAAAATAAGCACATTGGCAGGAAGCAAAAAGAATTTTGAGGTATGTTAAAGGTACTAAAAGATTTGGTATTTTATAGACTACTACAGAATGTTCAGATTTAATTGGATACACTGATAGTGATTGGGCTGGAAGTGTAGATGATCGGAAAAGCACATCCGGTTATGTCTTTCACGTGGGTTCAGGAGCCATTTCATGGGCTTCTAAGAAGCAACCTATTGTAGCGTTGCCTACAGCAGAGGTTGAATATGTGGCAGCTACAGTAGCAGCATGTCAAGCAGTTTGGATGAGAAGAATGTTAAGGAGTTTAGGCCAACAACAGGCAAAAGAAACGGTGAATTTTTGTCACAATAACTCAGCTATTGCATTATCCAAGAATTTTGTATTTCATAAGAGAATGAAACACATTGACACAAGGTTTAATTACATCAGGGAATTGGTGAACAATGGAGAAATTGTTTTACAACATTGCAGGACTCAGGAATAGGTTGCAGACATTCCGACAAATCCATTGGACCAAAAAAGCTTAGAATTTCTGAGTAAGTGTTTGGGTATGACTGAACGCCCAATAGTTTAAATTAAAGGGGAGTGTTGAAATATTAATTTCAACTGTGCATTAATTCAGTGGAAAACCACCCAGACTCCATCAGACCGCTTTTACGGAAGGAGTTGTATTCCTTCAATCACCCCCGATGCAATAAAAATCTGACACGTGTCCATTGTACTTTTCCAAAAACCACTTTTCATTGGGACGTAAAGTTCGGTAGAAAAGGTCCCTCCGATATTGTTCCGAACCGTTGGATTAAAAGGAAGGCTATCCACCGTTGATTGCATCAAAAGTTGCATATAGGGCCTGCAGGGAATGACATTGCGTAAAGTTCTTTCGACTGCCAGTATATTAATTTTGAAGTACCTTTGATAAAAAATTTAATATATATCGCCATGCTGAGAATTTAATGTGGTTCGTAGATATAGGTGAAGTTATTAAGTTTATTATTTTTTTGTATTCACGAATGTAATTTTTGTTTTTACCGGACATGTAAAAACGTATGTATGTCATGTTTTGTGCATGGTTCTTTGCATATGAAACATAAGGGAAGCAAGTAGCGTATGCTTTTTTGTTTACTTCGCATTGTAATGCAAGGGTGAAAACACACAACAGTGCGAAACAAAAACTGTGTATGTAATCCCTTTTCTTTTATGTTGGAGGTTTTTGTAATACGCAGGAGCGTATGATGGAGATTTTTTTTTTTTGGCAGTGAATGTAATTTTTTGTAGTTGAAAATTGTTTTACAGGAGTAAATGTAAAAGGAAATTTTACACAGCACTGTAAAATTATTAAAGCAGAGACAGAGTATTTTTTTTTTTTTGAAATGTTCTTGGTGTAATCCCTCACACAGAGGGAGAATATTTTGTAACAACAGTTGTTTGTGATTAATGAATACAAAGCTTTTGTGGGTGTGTGTAATACTCTGTTCTCATAAAATAATTTGTTTATAGCTTCCCTGTGTTAAGATCCTGGAGAAAACAGAGCATTGTTCTCTGTTCAGTGATTTTGTTTTGGAATTTACCAGAAAATTCCCAACAATATGTACATCACTATGCGACTAGTGTTTGTGGTGTGAGTGGAAACATTGGAGCATTATGCTACTTCCTGCCAACATTGGGTCCAAGCAAAGTGATATGTGTGTGGGCATGAGGTGTGGCTCATTTTCTTCACACCTCTAGTCTATGTATTTTAAATTCACACTTCGAGTGGAATTGGTATGAGTTAAACTCGCCTAAGAAAAGTCAAGCCCCAAACTACATAGTGCAGACTTTGAAACGTGGTCTCTACTAGTTCCTCGGTTTAGCAGTTTGGTGTGGTGACCATAGATACGATCCTTCTTGTGAAAATGTTGTGTACTGTGGGTGAGGAGCTTTGAAAAGTATTTTTGTTGGATTAATTATAAGAACCAATGTTTTAATCAGCAGTAGAAGCTTGAGTGGAGTTGTGCCCAGAAAAGGTTGTCGTTGAGACTAAGGTCGTTGTCGTGGCACTGTTATTGACGGGAGGTCATGAGGAGTAGATGTTTCTTTTGCGTTGAGATCCTAGAGTCATGGATATGTCATGTTTAGGTTCTTTTTTTATTTTCTCTGCCATGAACCCTGCCTTCGTGGGTGCCTCTCCTCGTAAATTTCCTATGCTATGAAAATTTAAATTAGTTTCTTCATCCATATTCTCAAGCACCATTGCACGTGGAGTTTTTTCTTCAATTGGGTAGATGGGTCATGCCCAATCTTGGTGACTTTGGCCATTGATGTGGGTGCCCCACATCGGAGGCACATGAAGCCGTCCATGGTGATCCAGTTGTTGGTACCATGGAGGCAAAGGGATTTTTCCTCCTTGCTGCTCCTCTTTGTGGTGGGGACCATGGGATATTTGGAGACTCACTATGCCACTTTTTGGTTTCCTCCTTTCTTGGCCTCCAATTGGCCACTTGGCACTTCGTCATCGGAATTGACTATTACCTTAGTAGAAAGTACCACCGAGTAATATGTTGGACAACTAATCCTCAGGGTTAATGATAGAATTAGATTGGGTAGTTATTGGAGTCCAAGAGAGCCAGAGAACTAATTCAACTATTTCCTATATTTATTTATGTGTACAACATGTACATAATTCTTTGAGATTGAATAATATACTTTTGATTTTGTTTTGAGTCTCATGTGTTTTAAAGTGGTATCACAACGGGTAATTCCCATTCATTGAATTGTGTCACTAGTTTTGTGGCCTTCTTATGGGCTCAGAGTTTTGTGGTCCATGGTAATTTCCCCCTATGGAACCAACCAACCCAAAATTTTCCACGGAATCTAGTGATTTCTATTGCAGTCACGACGTGGAAACCCCAAATTTCTCACCCCCAAGAAAATAATTTCTGAGATGTCAGCAATAAAAAAATCTCATTTAGAGGATGAAGCAAAACCGCAATAGCAAGAGAGTTGTCGAGATTTTTTTTAATAATGTGTCACAATAGCGAAGCTTTGAATCGAGACGACCAAGGGCTGAATGATAGTGGCTTGTGGTAGGAAGGTCACTCTGCCACTTACAATACCCCATCACTCATTTAAGTCATTTGAAAAGGATTCTTCTCAATGACCATTTGAAATTGAACTTCAAAGCTGCCCCGACCGAGATGCTTCACGATCTGAGTTTGCAAATGACACAGACCAGTGGGGTCGACAAAGTGATGCCCCTATCGTGGGTTGATATACAGAAGAAGAGTGACATGAACCACTTCTTGTGTGGATTCTGACTTATAGGCATTGAGTCATAATCTGACACACGGTAGCTTTGCGCTACTAGCTTTTCAACCAAGTGCGATGACCAATTGTGTGAATCAACGGTTCCTCTTCTACTAAGAAGAATTACTATTGTGATGCAGTTCATTAGTAGGGTAAAACTAACCTATCTCACGAACCTAAGAAGTTGGAATCAATGCAATCTACAGGTCTAGGATACAAGAGAGAGCATGAATGATTGAAAAATCTTATGAAACATGACAAGAAGGATTATTCCCTTCTCCCTTGAACTGTTATGACATTAATTAGGTATTGTGCCCATTATTTAACCATTACAAGTAAATAGATGAAATGACCATGACATGAACAAGTCAATTAACTACGCTTATAACCAGCATAATACTATGAAAATAACATTGATATAACAACCATTAAATCCACATATTAATAAGTATAGAAGAAATAGAACTTAAATTTTATTAATCACGCAAATCCGACCAAATTCGGGACTTCCATGTACCACCATTCCGTAGATGTGGATGAACCAAATATTTATTTGAGTGAGTCACCCACATGTCATATTCCAAGCAAGAATGTGGGATCTCATGAATAAACCAATCCAAAAACAACCAAGGTAATCGAGAGGTTAAATCACCTCCACCCTTAACAAACCATGATCACACCAAAACGAATGCTCTGATCACAAAATTAAACTGAACTTGGAATGTCATTCAGATTCTATCACTATCATTGAGGAATTTTTCGTCTCCTTGTCCCTAATTATTTAACACAATCCAATCCAGGATCACTATGCCCTAAACCGAGACACCAACCTCTGAGGCTTTACTGCAATCCACACCAGATCACTAGACCCTAAACCGAGACTCCTTTATGAGGTTTTACTATGTATCCCGCCAAAACCAGTCAAAGAATTCCTAGGCCTTTAGGAATGAACCTTGAGACCACCTCTGCCTCGGATTCCGAAATCCATCAAGCAATTCCAAAGCTCAAAACCGAGATAAACATCCCAACACACCATGGCATATGGAAAAAGCAATGATAGGCTTAAAACGACTATCATAACCCCACAAAACCATGTCAATGACAACATGAGAACCATACACCAACATGCAAAGCCATGCACGTCAAAAGGAAATAACACATGCAATTGTTACCTCCAAGTATTCATGCTAAAGTTGCTTGATCCTGCTTTTTCCTTGCTTGATCCGTTCATTCCTTCCTTTCCTTTGTGTGTCCTTCCCTTGCTTGTTTTTCTCTTCCTTGCGCTAAAACTTGAGCAAAAGCTTGAGCCAAGAGCTTGCCAAGCGATCCTCGTAAGTCTTTTTATCAATGATACTTTTATTTTCTTCACCTTCCATTATTCTCTTTCAATTTCTTCCTCACATGCAAATAATGACCTTTCACATTACTTTTCTAGTAATTTCCTTTATTTTCATAAATAAATGTGCCAAAAACGCAATTTTTTTCCTTTTAATGTATTTGTCTTTGCCTTTGCCTTTTCCTTAGTCATAAACAAAGAGGAGGATGTCTTCCCCAACATTGAGCTTGGAATAAGATGGTGATCTTATTTTACCTTTGTTAACTTTTATTACATGGAATTTTCACCAAAGATGTTACACAATCTCTATTAAAAATCCACAAAATAATAAAATCCTCAAAAATCTCCACCCAAAATCTACCAACTACTCCCTTTACATTTACCATGTTGAAAACCACTACTTAATAATACAAATATTATTATTATTTTTTATTTTTTTATAAAACCTAGTCAAAATCCAATATTTAGAATCCCCATTACACTTACTTTTTTACTTGAAGATCTCGCACATATACATATTTAAAAACATTTCAAACCTAAAAAATTAGAAATATAATTTTATAGTGGAATAGGACATCCTTGAGGTCAAATAACATATCTTCTAGGAGTTCGAAATAATAAGCGAATATATTTAATGTCAGCAATAATAGATATTCGAAAGAATGGATAAGCAACGAGTATTAGAGGAAATGTTTTTTAAAAGTCCCATGGTAACACAATAACAACTTTTTTTCATGATACAACTATTAGGAATATTAGGAATATTACTTCGAACGAGAATATATTTATACAATAAAATAGGAAAATTTTAAACGCAAAAGAAAATATTGAGGGCGAACTATTATCTCGTTTAAGATCGTAAGGAAACAGAATGGCAATTCTTGGTAGTAGTATGTTCTCGGAAATTAGTAACAAATATGAATTCTTGGTAGTAGTATGTTATCAGATATTAGTGTTGGCACTTCATAGCAGGTAAGGAATAAGAAAAACATATATTTTCATTCAGGCCTTTATTGCTAGCTCTATAATCTATTAGTGTTGGTACTTCATAGCACGCAAGGAATAAGAAAAAACATATATTTTCACTGAGGCCTTTATTGCTAGTTTTATAACCTAATTCTTAAAAGCTAGGAAGCTTTTAGAGCATGAAATTGATATCTCAACAAAAATAAATGTCTAATTATTTATCATGGGAAAGGAGATGGAATCAAATTGGAAGTTTAGAACCAGAATTGCGTAATGAGGAGATTCCACTGCAACTGCAAGAGTAAAGGTTATAAGTCTAAACTCTGAATCTGGATTCGCAGGTTGTTGTCAATGTTCTGGAAATTCCATATGAAACTTTGCCTTGACATTTCATATGTAACTTCTCATTTCAGCCTACTGAGTTGGGTCGTCTAGAAATTCATATGCCTTGACATTTCATATGTAACTTCTCATTTCAGCCTACTGAGTTGGGTCGTCTAGAAATTATAGTTTCAAACTTCAATGGAAAATGCACATCCATAAAGTTTATCATCGTTTTGAAAAAAAATTGTCATGGTTGAATATAATATAAACTATTGCACATTGGTTAAACATATTAGTACTTCTGTGGTGATTTTATAAGCAGTTACTTCACAATCAGTTAGCGTAATAAAATAGGATAGGATAGCATAACACAATTGTTTGCAAAAATATCACCATTATCATAATTATTACTTTTAATGGCTATAAGTAATTATTTCATAATCAGTGAGTGTATTAAAATAAGATATCATAGCATAACACAATTGTTTGCAAAAATATCACCATTATCACAATTATTACATTTAATGGTAAGCTACTCTCTCCAATAAATTGGGATTAACAATAATTGTTTATAAAAACATCACCATTATCAAAATTATTACATCTAGTGGCAAGTCACTCATTCTTAGAGGTTGGGATTCACAGCAAACGGATGTAGAAATAAGCAAAAATATGTTCTTTATGTGCTAGAAGTTTTCTCTACAGGTTTCTTCCTTCCTCTTCCTACCATCCTCATTCAAATATGAAAACTTAATAGAATTAAATTCCAAAGAATTTATAGAATTAGATAGAATGCTAAGTGCTTAAAAAAAGAGATGAATGTGGTTACATACTAGAAATACAATATAATGCGTACATTTCCCAACTATCCTTAAAGAAGATATTCTAAATGAATATTATGTCATGAATAATATAAAAAGATCTAATTTCTTGGGAAAAGGAAGTGTGATTAATTAAAAAAATGCATTCCAAATTAATTTAGTACTTATGCAATATTAGTGCAACAAAAGGTCAGAAATCAAATCTAATATTAGAAATATTATATTTTTTTGCTCAATCTATACTATAAGAAAATGTTGTACAAACATTCTAAAATGTTGAGAGGCTCTAGTGAGAGATATATATCTTTATTGCAATTCCAAATAAATAAAAACAATAAGGAAAACCTAAATACATGAACATTTTTTGAAAAAAAAATTGGATTTAATACCCCAATAAAAAAAATAAATACTAGAAAGAACTTATTGAGGAACCATGTATAATTGTAGTTGACATACTTCCATCCCTTGGATGAAAGAGTAGCCATGGATAATTGAGAGTGATTTCAAAGGTGGCTGTCAATAGGAGAATATTATAAAAATCCTATTTAGGAAACATGTATAATAGAAGGTGACTTCAATACTACCATCCCAATAGATGAGAATGAAGCAATGGATAATTGAGAGTGACCATGAATGAGAAGCAATGAATAATCGATAATGATTTCAATGATGCTAGTTGTTGTCCTCTGAGATGACTCTAGGTGAGTTAGTCATACGAGAGCATCTAAAAGGTTTTGTTTGTTTTTTAAGTTTTTGGATGACCAATGTTATGAATAATTTGAAAACAAGTGCTTCAACCTTAATAGTTACTTAGTTGGTGGAAAGGGCTATTATTTGTCTAAAAATAGCTAATTGATTTAAAATGGGTGTATAACAGATTCTTGATGAAATATAACTTTCAGACAAAATATTTCATTGGTTATAAGAAAACAATGTTTCCTTAGAACAAAATATATGGGTGTGACAATTAATTGATATAGAGGAGTTTATAATAATCCATAGCCTTATAAACTAGTCCATGATTATTGTTTACAACTTCACATGGGATTTAAGACTCACTGATACTCAGTATGATGTTACCTAGATCTCTGCATAAAGACTTAAATACATGAAGAAAGACATAATGAAATAAGCACATAAGAAAAACTTACTAGGAGACAAACTAGAGTAGGCAAATTCAGAATCCTTCCATTAACTTGAAGAAAATATCTAGCTCTATTACAATTATGTTCTCAAAGCTCATCCAAGGGTTCAACCCTTAATAACTCAAAGGAGGAGTTATTTATACAAAAAGTTCTTCTAGATATTTTTAAAACAAAAATACAAAAATAGTACAAAACTATAGGAATTTCAAAGCTGCTAAGTGTTGGCAATATCCTTTAGGAAACTGTTGATGATGTGGTCACCAAAAAGTGTTTCCTAATTGTCTATCACTTGTTGATGAAACTTACTTGATAACTTCACACAAGTGATGTCATATGTCTTCACTTGGTATAGAAAGGTTTACCAATTTCCTATAAACTTCATCAACCTGGGTGTACTTCTCAAAACTGGGCTTATTTAAAAAAATGCTTTTAATATTATGTTTAATTGTCAAGTCAAAATCTAAAACTTCTAACATTTGTTTTCGTGTAATTTGACCCTTTATGCTTGCAAAAATTTCTTTATTAGTTGCTATAGTATAAAGCTTTTAGAAGTATTCCTCCGAAATCATCAACCTATGATTTTGGGCCACTAATCATGGAAATCCTCTCTCATTGAGTAAACTAAACTTAAAATGAAACCTTTGAACATAAGTCTTCAAGCTTTAGCACTTAATTTCTAACCGAGTTATAAGGTTATTTTTTTGCAAAACCTTCTTGGCCTCCAAAATAGTTTATGTTTTGTCCACAATCTCAATCTACACCAACTCAACCTTGGTTTTTGAATTAAGAACTCTGATCATGTGTGTAGCTTCACTTGGTTTGCCTTTAAGAAGTTGCTTAACTTCATCAATATCTATCTCACATCTATTTATAAGTTCCTCTTGCTAAAAAATGATCTAAATGGAGGGACATACTTCAGTTATGGCGTGACTAATATCTGCCCAAATGATTTCCCTTGCCTGGGCCACAGTTTGAGCCATTAATGACTCACTCTGCAGCTCTTCTATCCTTATCGTCAACCTGTGGGTCTTCTGCATTTATTCAACATAGGAGTGTCATCTTTTTATCTTGTGTACGTAGAGATTCTTAAATTTCTTGTGAAGCCATTCATTTTATTATTTTTGGTGAGTCACCTCCTATAAGAGTTTGTTCAAATCTCTTGATATTGATGTATATTCCATTGTGGTTGATGTTGATTCCCCTGTTGTTCTCGACACTGTAATAGGAATAGATATTACAGGAGCTATGGTAACTGAGCAAATTGCTCTTTTTCCTTAACCAATTTCTCAATTTTCTCCTCCATGGTCTTTATTTGTACATTCTGCTCAATGATCACCTTGAGCATTTCTTCCTTGTGTTGTTCACTTTCTTCTATCTCCTTGGTTTGAGGGTCCTCTGTGGAGGGCAGTTTGAGCCAATCCCTCAATGTTGTAATATCTACATTTTTCTTTTTGATAATATCTTCTACAACTTTAACATCAGTAGGATCATATCCAATTTTAATCACGAAGTCTTCTAATGACTTGATGCTGTTATCTTTTGCTAAAGATGATATCTTTTCAATATTCAATTGTGACTACATAATTAATAGAGGAGTTCTGAGTTTTGATAATGCCATAGTAGTATTGGTCACGATAGAGAAGAGCATCTCACGAGACTCTCTATGCATGTCCATTTGATCAATTGGGTGTATCTGATTAGCATCAAAAGAAATTATAGTCTTCTTGTAATTAGAAGAAGCCTTGGGAAAAGGGTCTTGAGCCTATAGAAATGCCATTTTCGTTCTACCCTTTTCGTTGTCAAAAGTTGTTAAGAACCTGCGTTATGAAGTAGAAGTCTTCTTCCAAAACTGTGCATAAACATTTGCCTTTAAAGCTTCATTCTTCTACTTAATTTCAAGGAAATTAGTGAAGAGGCTTGGCTGCTCTGTTTCACTTTATCCCACAGATTTGGTGACTTCCAACAAATTATGTAAAGTTGAAGAAGAAGATGGAGTAGTGATTACAACTTATTATCTACCTATAGAAACCTTTGAATCATCCAAATTGATGATAATAGACTCCTTTTGAACTTGAGTAGTAGTAGTGCCTTTGGAGTCAATTCTTGATTTCTTCTAATAATGAATGAATTCCTTTTGTCCAACTACTCATGATGAAGATAGTTCTCTGGGCCTCTTTTCCTGCTTGGTGTGAGAAGTAGGAGTCTGAAGAGTATAAGGAGGTAAAACATGTTCTTCTCCTTCTTGAAGTGTATTCTCCTCCCACTCTTCTTGCTTTTTATACTTCTCAATCTCTGGTCTTGGTGTATGATTATAACGTGTGGTTTTGAGTTCCACCCTTAAGTTTGAAATAATATTGAATGGGTCATAAGACCAGGTGAATCTTGGTTGAAACACCATTTTTTTAAGGATTACATCTGCTTCTAAACTTGTTGATCTAGTATTACAAATAAATGATCCTACTTGTGACTTTATCTTGAACTAACATATCCTCTTCCCTCAAACAAAATGAATTTCATCCATATTAATCATTTGCCTAAAATATTCCAAAGAGAAAAATCTTATTGGAACATATTTGGGCAATTTATATGGAGCTAATTCATAGCCATATACTAATATTTGTATAGTTCTTGCAAAGATACAAGTCTCATGTTCTAGCTTGATCACTGAGATGCATGATCCTTTTGATTTTTGTACTGATCCTTGGTTCACTCTCGCTACTAAGAAGTTGTGCAACTAGGTGAATGAAACAATCAATGAAGTATGAAAATCAGAACTCAGTTGAGTTCTTCCTAATAAATGAGGTCCACTTTGTGAGTGCTTGATTCAATTACTAGTCATCCTGCTTATGTAGAACAATAGGTAACCTGTCTCCCTACTGAAAAATAAACATATGTACTAGCAAAGAGGAGTATTTAAACACTTCTTCAGTATTTATATTCATCAATTACTCATGCATAGCTTCAACTAAGAATTGACTATAATTATAGATGAAGGCATGTTTGTTTTCTTCAGAGAAAATGGATAGGTAACCTAGGATAACTTCATCTACCCATTGATCTGTTTGGTACCCTAACAAGCAAGAAACTAGGGAAATGATGTGTTTAGCTCTCTCGGGGAACATGGATGTTGGATAAGGAAGATTCTTTTTAGGGAGTTCAACATCTTGAGTAATAAATATCTCAAAAATATGAGCTATTTGATGGAAGGTGTGTTTATGATATAGGTCAATTAATACTTCAGTGGAGAAAAGCTAAGGGAATCATTTGAGGGATCAAAAGAATCTCGTTGATAATATTTGGGGTGATAGATATTAGAATGTCTCCATTCTGAGCCACCATAGTTCTGTGCAAAGGGTTATACTTAGCTTGGCACCACATGACTAGATGATGAAAATAATGGGTTTGATGACACATGTATAGGGGAAAAATGGATTCCCGTAGATTTATATCATCTTCAGAGTCAATATAGGTCTATTTAAGCCAATTGTGTAATTCAAACATTTCGAGTTCACATTCTATGTCTCTGATTTTGAAAAATTGGTCCGCCAATGGAGTGTGATTTAGGTCTAAGTCATGGGAGGCTTTGGGGTTTTCCTATAATGAAGAAGAACTGGAAAATGGCTTATGTTTCCTCTTTTGAGACATGATTATAGAAATGTAATGAAGGATAACCGAAAAGGAGTAGAGATACATTATGGTGACGCGTACTAGTTGTAAGCTCGGAAGTGGCATAGACTGTAAAACAAAAACAGTGAAATCGAACAATGAAAAGAGTAGTTTAAGAAAGAAGGCTTAATGGGGAGAGGGGATTATTTATAATCAATATTAATGTACTGTTACGGGAAATTCGTTACCGTTTGGGAGAACGGGAATTTAATCCAGAGGGACAACACTAATGAGGGGGAGTGGATAGCAACAATGGATAGGAACACGCGACATGCAACGGGTTGGATGTGGAAGGTGCAGGAAGATAATTGTTGGTGCGGTATTAGGAGGCATGGGAAAATAGATAGGTAGATTTCAAGGGGGGGTGGCGGTAAGTGGTACGGAGTGAGGGGGGTGTGAAGCATGGAGGTGGTGACATGTAACAGGGGGCCCAGCGTGAATAAAATTTCTTTTCACACCTCGCCTTGGTCATTATCGCATATCATAGTGAGGGGGTGCGAAGTGGCTTCTCTGCTGTTGATCTGGGCGGGGAAGCGGATGACCATCGATTTGAGTTTGAACTCTAGCACTTGATGAAAAAATCTCTTTTTTCATTTATGACCTTGACTAAAAATCATATAAATGTTTGTTTACACAAAATTATTCACCACCTTAAAGGTAATTAAATTCTAATTAAAACTTAATCTAACTTTGGCACATTTTGACTAGCAACCATTATTTACCTAATTCACTCTTTATCCTATTCTAATACAACTTTGGCCAAACCTTGAGGATATTAGGCCATTAATTTATCCTATTTTATCCTATCTCCTAATGTTCGACCAAGATTAAACTGTTTGGTGAACTTATTTTCTAATTTAAAACATAAATTTAAATGATTTTATCAAGATTAAACTGTGTGATTCAAATCAAAAGAAAAGGTTCTGGCATGTAAACAAGTGGCACACAAAACCTTTATTTATTTCAAATGCAATTTATTTCTATGAAGTGGCATTTAAAGAGGCACACTTATACAAATTTGATTTTCTTTTCATGGGGTTTTATTTCATATTTTCTTTCCTTTCTATTTTTTCATAATTCCATTTTTCCTTTATGTTTTTCATACCCTCTTTTATAACAAAAAGTAACTTATAAAAAATAAATCATGCTAAAACATCGACTCCAACTAGGGACTCCTTCCTCTTGCAAGTTGCAGAGAACTTGCAGATACATGTGCCTTCCCCTCAGGCTAATGGGGTCTCTGTTGGAAAAATAACACACTGCATGTAAAATAAAGTCTTCGGTATTATACAATGATGAATGAATAGAAACCTCTCAATAATTAATGTAGTGCTTCAAGTATTTCTCGTTGACAAGCAATGAGGACTACTCTCCCTCCAAATTATGCAAGATGAAAGTGTTATTATCGTTAACCTCCACAATGTTATAAGGTCCCAACCAGAGGTTGTCAAAATTGTCATGTTTTCCTTTGTCTTCTCTTCTAGCATCCCATCTTAGTACCAAATCACCTTCCCTAAAATCTTTTTCCCTATATTTCTTATCAAACAAGCTTTTCGTTGTACTCTGATATTTCTTAAGCTTGCAATGAACTTCATCTCTATCCTCATTTAGTTCTATTATCTGATTTATTCTTTGAGAGAAGTCATCAGGCTCTTCATTTGACTTTTGAAAAAACTTCATGATAGGAAAAGCTAAATGTGTGGGAAATATAGCTTATTTACCATAAACGAGTTGAAAAGGGGATTTACACATCAATCTTTTGGGTGAAATCCTATTGGCCCAAAGTGCATAAATGAGATGACTCTCCCAACCCATTTTATGATCCTCCAATGTTTTCTTTATAAATTTAACCAAACTTTTATTTGAGGACTCTCTTAGTCCATTTCCCTATGGATGGTATGGAGTAGAATGATTCAACAAGATCTGATATTTCTAATAGAACTCAATCATCTTAGTACTATTTAATGTTGTTGCATTGTCTGTCACTATTTTCCTGGGGCATACAAATCTAGAAAACATATATTCTTCAATAAATTTGATAACAATAGTATTAGTTGCATTTATGACTGTAATGGCTTCTACCCATTTGGTAAAGTAATCTATAGTAGTCAATATCCATCTGTGTTGACTGCTTGATGGAGGGTGAATTTCACCAATGAAATCCAATCTCCATTGAAGGAAAAGTTCTTGGACTAGTACTGGAACCAATGGAAGCACTACTAATATTTGCTTTCGAGCAAACATTTGACACTATATATAGCTCCTAACCTTCTCTCCCACCTGTGCAAATAGCTTAGGCAAATAAAACCTTGCCTTTAAGATCTTGTATGTTGTAGCCCTCCAAGCATATTTTCCTCTACAAATTCTTGGATGAAATTGATCAATGATGCCTTCTATCTTAGTTTTTGTTAAGAAATGCAAAAGGATGTTAATAGCATCCTTCGAATATAGATTTTCAATAACAATATAGTACTTTACAACCTTCAAATTGAGTGTTTTACATTGATTTTTGCTGAATTCAGATGGACATTCAAATTCTCTAAGAAAATTCACAATATGAGAGTACCTACTACCAATCTTATAATATTTTGTTTTTCATCAATGTGAATCAAAATTATCTAATATGATGCAAAAGTTTCTTGTGGATTCTCCCGTGTTGGGATTTCATAAGGTTCTTGTGGATTCTCCTCTGTTGCGATTTCAAAAGGTTCTTGTGGATTCTTCTCAGTTGGGCTCTCAAAAGGTTCTTGTAGGTTCTCCTTTGTGGCGGTTTCAGAAGCTTCTTGTGTATTCTTCTCAGCTAGGATTTCAAAACCATAATTTATTCATAAGCTCTTGCAATTGGATTCAGGAAGGAGTTTAGCGAGGCCTTGAACTTTTACCATCTTGGTAGTCTTGATGATGAGATCATACTCTAAAATCTTATTGATCCATATCCCTCTTCTTCCATTAATATCAGTCCGAGTTAAAACAATTTTGACATCACTATTGGGTATATAGGCAATACTATAAGAGTGGAGGAGATAGAATCTAAAGGATTTAAGAGCTTGAACTAAAAAATAATCTTGATTTTCAATAATGTCATACTTTAGCTCAGCATCACTCATAACTTTGCTAAAAAAGGCCTTGGGTTGGTCATCTCCATATTTATTCTTTTGCAAAGGAACATCAGCTAAGGTAGTTTCAGAGGAAAAATAAAAGATACTAAAAGGTTTAAAGTAATCTAGACTGGCTAAGATGGGGCTTTTGCAATGGCCTTTTTAATATGATCAAATGCATACCTTGCAGGAATACTCCATTTAACTTCATCGTTCTTTTTCATCATATGATTTATGTCCTTAACTATTTCAGCATAATTAGGGATAAACATTCTTAAAAAATTAATTTTCACAGGGAAAGCTTGAATTTCCTTCTTATTCCTCGGTAATATGAGTGCCTGAATTGCTGAGACTCCTTTAGGATCAATGACTACTCCTTCTTTAGAAATGATGTGGCTGAGCAATTTTCCTTCTTGGAGTGCAAATAAAGACTTCTTGGGATTAAGAGAAATCCCAAATTTCTTGCACCTGTCAAAACCTTTCTCAAATGCTTTAAATTAGTTTCGTGAGAATGGGAAAAAATAGTTAAATAATACAAATAAATAACAACAAATTTTTTGGTCTTACCCTCAAATCCTAAGTCCATACATACATCCGAGCATACATAAATGTGCCCCAAGGAGTTGTGAATGCATTTTTTTCTCTATCCTTTCCACTAACCATAATCGGATTATATTCAGAAAAACCATCTAACATGGAAAGTATATGGGCTCCTGAGACTTTCTGAAGTAATTGGTCCATTTTTTGTAATGGATAATTACCTTTCAGAGAAGATAATTCAAATTCCTATAATCAACACATAATCTAGTTTGACCATTATTTTTTCTCACTATAACTAGATTAGCTACCCAAATAGAATATCTTAATGGAAGTATTATTTTAGCATCAAGTAATTTCTTAAGTTATTTGTCAATAATAGGAAGAAGGGCAGGATTAATTCTGTTCAATTTTTGGTTGAAAGGTCTTGCCTCTTGTTTTAATGGAATTTTATGTTCAATAAGAGATGTATCATATGTTTTTAATTCATTATAAGACCAAGCAAAAACATCTTTGTAGGATTTAACGAGGACTAAATATTTGTCTTTGGCTTTCATTGACAGGTGATCCGTACTGGTTGTAAGCTCGGAAGTGGCATAGATTGTAAAACATAAACAGTGAAATCGAACAATGAAAAGAGTAGTTTAAGAAAGAAGGCGTAATGGGGAGAGGGGATTATTTATAATCAATATTAATGTACTGTTACAGGAAAGTCGTTACCGATTGGGAGAATGGGCATTTAATGCAAAGCGAGAACACTAACGGGGGGGAGTGGATAGCAACAATGGATAGGAACACACGGCATGCAACGGCTGGAGGTGGAAGGCGCAGGAAGACAATTGTTGGTGCGGTAAGAGGAGGCATGGGAAAATAGATAGGTAGATTTCAAGGTGGGGTGGCGGTAAGTGGTAAGGAGTGAGGGGGTGCACAGCATGGAGGTGGTGACATGTAACAGGGGACCCAGCGCGAATAAAATTTCCTTTCAAACCACCCCTAGTCATTATCGCATATCATAGCGAGGGTGTACGAAGTGGCTTCTCTGCTGCTGATCTTGGCGAGGAAGCGGATGACCATCGATTTGAGTTTGAACTTTAGCACTTGATGACAAAATTTCTTTTGTCATTTATGACCTTGACTAAAAGGCATATAAATGTTTGTGTACACAAAATTACTCACCATCTCAAAGGTAATTAAATGCTAATTAAAACTTAATCTGACTTTGGCACATTTAGACTAGCAACCATTATTTACCTAATTCACTCTTTATCCTATTCTAATACAAATTTGGCCAAACTTTAAGGATATCAGGCCATTAATTTATCCTATTCTATCCTATCTTCTAATGTTCGACCAAGATGAAATTGTTTGGTGAACTTATTTTCTAATCTAAAACATAAATTTAAATGATTTTATCAAGATTAAGCTGTGTGATTCAAATTAGAAGAAAAGGTTCTGGCATCTCCACATCAATTTGAGGCTTGTGAACCTTAGGAGCTAAAATCTCTTCAACTTCATGTAGTTGAATCTCCCTTTCAAAGGAAAATCACATGGCCTTCTGCTCATCGAATGTGACATCCCTGCGAACTATTGTAATTCTACTCGTTGGTAGGTACTCCCGATAGCTGTCACGTGTATCAGTGTACCCCACCAATATCCCCAAATCTACTATCAACTCAAGTTTCTTTACTGCATATTTGGTCACATGGAAATATACCAATGACTCAAAAATCCTGAACTGACCAACATTTGACCTCTTTTCGGAATAAACCGCCTTTGGTGTCTTTATCCCAAGTATCCAATGTGGGCTATGGTTCTGAACATAAATAGTTGTGTTGCATGAATCAACCCAGAAGTCTAGTGGAAAACCCTCATCATGCAACATCGCCCTCATTTCCCCTACTATGCTTATGTTCTTCCTCTCAGCCACCTGATTCTGTTGAGGGTTATGGGGTGCTCTCAAGTCACATTTAGTCCCTTACAGTACACAAAATTTCTTACACTCATTTTAGACATGCTCACCGTCGTTATCACTCTATAGATCTTTAACCTTCTTCTCGACTCTTTCTCCACCAATGCTGTAAACTCACAAAACTTTGTGAAGGTTGGATCATTTTTCTACATGAAAAATATCCAACATTTTTGAGACAATTCATCATAGAATATAAAATAATAAGTGTGTTTGGTCATGGATGCTATCGAGAATGGTCCACATGCATATAAATGGACTCATTCTAGAATAGCCTCTACTAGACTGTCTCTGTCGTGAAATAAAGACTCGGTGTATTTACCCAAAGTACACCCCTTACATGTATCAACTTTCCCTAGTGTACCTTTGGGTAAACAAATGGAGATTTGTTGCATGATCTTCAAAGCCCCATCATGAAAGTGACCCAATCACTGTTTTCACATCTCACCAACATCTCGGCTTTGCACCATCTCTTATTTCATGCTCAAAGAAGAAAAATCCTCTACCTCTATCTTATAGAGATTATTCACCTGAATCCCTATCTTCTTTACTTGACCCATGGCTATGTGTTAAAGGAACGTCTTTCCTTTCAAGAAGATCACATCATAGCCTCTATCCTCAAGCATGGCCACATATACAAAGTTATTTTTCAGCCCGACCGCATACATAACATTCTTCAAGGTGAGTGGACCCACATGCTCCCTCTAAAAAGTAATCATGCCCAATCCAATAACATTATACCTCCCATCATTAGCCATCTTGATAAGCATCTGAAGATATTTCTCCTTCGTGTCACTGAATAATTCCTTGTTGCGAGTCATTTGGAATGAAGCTGCACTCTCTATGTACCATACACTTCCCATCATTGATAACACCATGCATGCAATGAGGACAAATTCCAGTTCGAATTGAGAGGCCAAAGCCTCACCCACCTCTCCCCTTGAAGACTTCTTCTTAGACTTCTTCGGTGGCCAATTTTTATCAAAATAACCTAGCTCATGACAATGAAATCATTTCACTTTCATCATGTCTTATTTCTTGCCTCCATAATAAGAATCTGATTTCGAACGGGAAGCTTTCCCTTTCCTCTTTTTCACCTTAATTTATAGGGCACAATTCTCTTCATCATTAGACTTTGATGAAGAGCCATCCCTGGTGTTCCTCCTGATCACCTCCTGCATCAAATATGACCATAGTCGCTTCCAATTTGGCATCTTCTTCGGACCATTATCAGAGTCATGATAACTATGCTAACTTTTTGGTAGTTCCAGAAGAGCAGGACTCACCATATCATCCTCGGCAACAGTGATTCCAACACTTCCAAGTTCATCACGACATTGAGTGAACTTAGTCAAGTATTTTGGCATAGTCTCGCCTTTCTCCATTTTGATTTTTCACAGTTTTTCCTTTAGTGCTAATTTCCTTTATTCACTATTGTTCTCATACAAGTTTGTCAATGCTTTCCACATAGAATACGAAGTTTCCTTTCTTTGTAAACTCAAGACAATGTGGTCAGGAACTCCCTCAAGGATTATCTGCCTCGTCTTCACCACACACATCTTCCACTTAGCCAAATTATATGCATATGATGTTGTTGGCTTAGGAATATCTTGATCAACGAATTCTTTCAAGCCATTGTCCTCCAGCACAACCTCAATTCTATCCCTCTAGGCTATATAATTTGAGCTTATTTCCAAGGCATACTCGAGTCGCAAACCATAGAACTCCATCTATTGATCATGAGGTATGTATTGCAAATTCGAATTTCACGTGTAATCCAAAACTCAAAGCTTTGAAATCTCCTCTAGTATACTATCTTCAACTCTGATACTAGGTAGATTTTCTTGTAGATTTACAAGCTCATGTAATCTACTAAAACAAGAAACAAGAATCTACTTCTAATTTCAACCAACAAAAGCCAATAGATCGATGAAAACAATATGAACAAGAAGAAGACAAATCAATGGCACATAACACAATAACTTTTCCTAGGGAAAGCCACTGCTCAAAACCTCACCTATCTGTATTGCATTAAATAAATAATTTGAGTGAATATACAAAGCTTGTTCTCACTAGAATAATTCCACACAAGTATGCCCAAATCTCAACTTGACAAGCCCACTCGTAGCCAACACTTAGCCAATTTCCAGTGCATGCCAAGCCATTATTTCCTTGTGCAATTCGTAGGATGAATAACCTATATTTAAAGGGAATTCATGCTTCCAAAACCACACAATTCTAATTAGGTCCTCATGTAGTCGATAAAACTACCATCCAAAATGTTTCCTTTGCTTCGTTTTGGAGCCTCCCTGCCAACCTTTCACAACTATATATCTCTCTTCATCAAGTACACAAGCTTCACTGATTTTCTTATAGAAGGAAAACCTATCCATCAGAGCTTGTTTCATTTCCCTCATAGGTTGTTCCTCTAGACTTAGTCCAGCAACAGGCTGAGCAGCTCCTTCAAGAATTTATACAAATTTGGAGAGTAACCGGCCTTCCCTCCAGAAATTGTACAATCGTGACTGGGAGCCTATTGGGCCCCATAATTGCACAATTCTTCTCAGCAAGCTTCCCCTAGAAAATTATGCAATCCTTCCCAGCTTAATTGCTGAGCCCATAATTTGCGAAAATCTAGGCAACAACCAACTGCTCTGCCTAGAAATTGCACAAATCTACTGAGCATCCAGCCCATCTCCTAGCGAGAAATGCACATTTTCTCCCAGCAGTTGAGCAACCTTATGCATGTACAACTGAGCTGATCATTTCTCCGGGACTGAGCAAAACAGACTTGCATGAATGAGATGTTTCTCCCAAGGCAACATGCAAACACATCCCTTGTTTCAGGGATCCCTTTTTTGGAGTTGGAGGTTACATGAAAGGATCATTTCATAAACCTCCCACCAAGCCTTTATTTCCCTATATTTCTGGCATGCATGTCACAACCTCGATTTTACCAAAACTCATCAACCAAACATTATCGAGCTCATTCCTCACATCAAACTTGCAGCTCTAACATCCCACATTGCATCTAGGAGCTGTCGGCACATTCCGCTAAGTTGTTTTGAGGTAAGCCCACCTTCCATGCCCTCTATTGCGTTTCTAGCACTTTTTGTGTTTCACTTCGTGTGAACACTAAATGCTTGATTTCAGTGAGCACTTCTTGTCATTTTGATACATACTAGCTAGTACTAGCATTGTTTCGGTTTTATTAACATCTCATTGCTATCACATGCATGGAATTATTTTTCACAAATGGTCGTCGATTCGGAAACTCGTCTCACCCACATGCATGTTTTTCTGTTTTATGAATCTGTCATTAACCATTTGCATGCATGATCACTCACTTATGCTTACACTTATTATTGCCATGCATTTGCATTCACATTCCATTTTAGTTGCCGTGAGTGAGTCTGGGCAGTATTGACCCGCATTCTTCCTCACCGAGACCGAATTGCGCAAGTCAGAGAGGGAAGGCTCTACCTTCCTCTCTTGAAATATGCATTTCTACCCATGATTTGTTCTCCAGGATTGTTTTGTGCAAATGTGAGGGACAATGACTACTGGCCCAGAGAATTGTGCAATGTAGTCATTGGGCCTGACACCATTGCCAATTGAAATTGCACATTACGCAATTCCAACAATTAGCAGCGATACTGGACTGTGCATTACGTAGCTCCAATAGTTAATCAGCCTCCTAGTAGCCCTGACTATGCCTTGTGTAGTTTTGGCATTCAGTCTCTCGATCCCCCGGCCGAAATTGCGTGAACTTCATGATCAGTCATACAGGTAAGTTGCAGGTCACTTCTCAAGTTCATTTTGGTTTTCAATTGACAGATTTCTTGCCATGAGTGTTACCATGTCTCCAGGTATCGCATTTGTTCATCTACCTCTCAACAGCATAGGTACAATGGTTTCTAGGAGAGCAGAGTCGAAGAAACTGTTCAGATCACACTTTGGGATGCAGTCGATCAAGTGTCTATGAGCTTGCTTACTCATGAAGATATCCAGTTGTTCATAGTGTTGAACTGGTAAATCCCCTCTGCGGACAGAGGTGATCCCACTAGCCCAACACGGGTCTAGCAACAATCACACCACGCTACACGCAGGTTGCTAATTGCATAAATCAGAGATCGGTCAAGATGATCTACCTGGAATCCAACGCTAGTAGTTGTAGAAGAAACGTCGCTCCCGTTCCTTAGCTTTGGCTGGTCACAATCCTTACGCTCCACGTAAACGGACACCTGCACAAGAAAAGAACGATACAAACACAAGCATAAAATCCAGTATATGCAATTATATATCGGTCAGAAAAGATACAACTCAAATACCATTGAAAGACACATGAGTGGAACCATAATGATAGTCGTTCATTAAACAGTAAAAACAAAGAAAGATTACAACCAAAGGTTCTGACGTTGAACCTCCTCTGACTGGGCAAGCAGCTAAATATGCCTTGTAAAGTGACCTCTTCTCTCTCAATATTTTGGTAGCATAACCCCTCTATACTTCTCAATTCTCACTATCACTCCAGCATTATCTCATCACTCACAATAGCTCTAGAAAAACTGGTTGGTTTAATGCAAGGGGACAATCATTTATAGATGGAGGAGGAGGGAGTATGCATTATATCAAGACGCCTACTGAAGATTTAGCATTATCCCTAAATAGCCACTGAACTTGGTTGTCATGGATAAAAAGATGACACTCGACCACTTCCATGAGATTTTTCCCTCAGAGAACTCCATGAACAAAGAGGAAAAAACACTTCAGTGCGTGTTGGCTAAAAATCATAACCAAATTTAGGTGGCGCGAGCTTTGCTCTATGACAGAGCGTCCATGGACGCAACCTCTTTTGAGGAATTGAGTCATTGGCGCGGGTAAGACACTATGGACCCGCGCTAATGGGAAAAGGGCACTTTTTAGGGCTAATCTGCAAAAGATTTCTTCAGGGAATTTGAAGTTCATACTCAGCAGAATCCAATGCAAGTGTTTTTAAGTTGTGTCACTGGTCACAGGTCCATAAATGTGTCCTCCAATGTGCGAAAGCAAGGGTAGCAGGGACGGTGACCAATGGTGACAAATTACTGCGTAACAGACGCCCCCTAAAGCATGAAGCCCAAGAGAGAGAGAGGGGTGAAGTGCTTTACAAGAACATATATAGCTGCCGCTAAGAATCTGCATTGACAGATACAGTATGATAGTTCAAATACATGATATATGTGGCATGGTCTCAGCCACCCATAAAGAGTACATGATGATCAAGATCCGTAGTATGGACGCAGCCATCTGGTTAGGATCAATGAATTGACTCAGGTATGGTCGCAGCCATCCAGTGAAAGAGTCATGTATCAAAATCACACCTGGATTACAACAGACACAATCCAGGGTCTTGCGCTCCACCTCAACCTGAACATAAGTACAAGTTCAAGCATGTGAAAATGTGAGCTGAAGTCGAACATGCATGAACATCGTCTGATTACCAGCCAATGATGAAAGTTGTTAACAGACGCGAGAAGTACCACCAATAATGACAATGGCCCTCAAGGTACTATAGGTACAATCTACGGCATGTGAATGAATGAGCCGATGTCGAACAGTCGTAGAGTCATCCGATTAGAGGCCAATGATGAAAACCTCGCGTCGAACACGAAGAACCTGCCATTGAGGCATGCAGGCTCCAAGGTACCAGAAGGGAGTCTCTAGGTCACTTTCCTGGATAATGAACTGAAGTCGACAGGAAGTGATCTTAATCGAAGGTGGGCCATAATGTTTCCCACATCATCGACACGATACGGGAAGAGACAATGTTGTGAAATAAGATTTGTGAACTATCAGACAGAGGTGGTTTCTTTCAGAGGTCAACTTCTCTTGAACATATCGGCGGCACGATAGTGGTGTTGGCAGTATTTGACGTCAATGGATCAGAGGTCATGATGACGAGGCAATGAGCAGATGAGAGGTCAAATAGGATTACCCAAACCCATGGAGGCAAGTGAAAAAACAAGATGAGATATCCCCACCCTGACACGAAAGCAGAGAAGTGCCATGTTCAACAGCGACATACTGCCGACACGACGATAATTACGGTTCCAAAATTTTCTTTTTCCCCCGCCATTTCTGGCGAGTACCCCAATTATTTTTAACAAGCTTGATGGGGATAGCATATGATTGTGGTATAAGTTCAACCTTCGGTCGAATCCAACCTAGTAAAAGTTTAACGAGCCCTAGGGAGGAGAAGCTCGAGTCTTGTCATAATGATGAGTCCAATGTCGTCAGAGTTTAACGAGTCCGACACAGGTAAAACTCGGAGTCTTTTTCATATTTAGAGAGTTGAAAAAGACACGAAAAAGAAAACTCCAGAGGTCATTTTTTGTAGAGTTGTGTCTCTCGAGCCCGAAAAAGTATAAAATGATGCCCGAAAGAACCGCCCGATCATTACCACTGAGGAGTACTTTTCATGAATAGTGATTTCGACCTGAAAAAGTAGAAAAGGGATCAAAATCACGTCATTTTGTAACCATTAACGAGTTTGAAACGACAAAAACCCGGTAATATTTTATATTTTAACGGTCAATAAAAGAACTTAAAACGACCGCCCCTTAGTAACGTTTAACGAGCCAAGAGGGATAACTCGGCAATATTTTCCTCTTTAAACGGTCAGAAAAGAGCTGAAAGAAGACCTCCATTTTTATTCTCTTTAACGAGTCAAAAAGGAAAAAATACTCGGCAATCTTTTCATCTTTTGCGAGTCAGAAAAGAGCTTTAAAGGTGACTCGGGTATGGGTTCATTTTTACACAAGCTTGAACCATAGAGAACTCTGCTTGGATTCGGTTTCATGTTTACACAAGCTTGAAACGAAAAACTATGCTTGTTATAAGCTCGCATGCCCCCAGCCGACGCAAAGTGAGGTACATGCCCCCCAAGCTTCATTGCATTCAACAAAGTGGATGGAATGAAGGTTCACTTTCGAGATCTGAGAAAGACTCGACTTGGAAAGGGAGTTGTTTCATTTTTTAATGAGGTTGACACAGTAAAAGAACTATCCTCATAACCCTTATTTCATTTTTTAACGAGCTTGACAGAAGATCAGGAACT
>APFE030900088.1:50022-65198 GCA_000404065.3 Pinus taeda
GGGTTCATTTTTACACAATCTTGAACCGTAGAGAACTCTGCTTGGATTCGGTTTCATGTTTACACAAGCTTGAAACGAAAAACTATGCTTGTTATAAGTTCGCATGCCCCCAGCATCGCATCTCAATTCGAGGTACATGCCCCCCAAGCTTCAATCCATTGAAAATGGGCTGAAGGTTGACATAATCGTTTCACGTTTCATTGTTTTAATGAGGTTGACATAATAGTTATGAACTATCCTCGGGTATAGGCCGTTTCATTATTTTAATGAGGTTGATACATTAACAAAACTATCCTTGGGACTCCTTGTTTCATTTTTTAGGGAGCTTCACAGAGGGAAATGAACTATGCTCCGCCCGATCTTCATCATAATGAACATGAAGTTGGGGCGTCCAAGAGTGGCACTCCCGATAGGAGGTCAATGTCTTGGAAGTCGGGACCCAATGCCCCCAGAACACTACGCACGATGGCGGAAGTGCTGGATATAGGCATGGGAGAGGTAGCCACATAGTTGACCTGCGGTGGGGCAGATACAACCAGTGGATGAGAACCAGGAGGGGGTGACAACTACGCAGGGGGCACCAGGGGACTAAAGAATGATAATTGATCGATAGTTACAATCCTTCCATCATGTGGAAAGCATACCACACGGAAAAGTGAAGAGACGAGGGCCCCCATGGCATAAATATAGTCACGACCAAGGAGAAGATGGAAATCTAAATCACCTTGGGTAACCAACACGTCTATATAGATGGTTTTGCCTCCCAAAGTAATAGGGAACTTCGGGAGGACTCCTAGAGATGGACATGCTCTGCCGTCGAAAGCCAACAGATTTTGTGTAACCGACCTGAGTGGCGGGGAACCTAAAGCTTGCCAAGTAGTAGAAGGCATAAGACTGACAGATGCACCTTCATCCAGGAGAGTGCCAGGTACTGCCATATCATAGGCATGTACTGTAATCTGGAAAGGTACGTGGGATGGAAGGCAGAAAGTAGTCAAGTGACTCCAGTCGAAGGAAACGACTGAACTACTTGGCAGGGGAATCGTATGATTGCCCCCCTCTTCTAAAGGAACCGAAGAAGGACCCTCTGAGTCAACAGGGATAAGAGGATCGCTTTCAGACTCAGGAGAATCTGATGAGACAAGGAGAACATGATCATGATGCTCTTCCAGAACAGGGTGGTCAACGGGTGGTAAACTTGAGTCGACACGCTCTCCGACCAATGGTTGGTCAGGAACAGGCTAGGTAGGGCCAGGTTCAGGAAGAGGAGGCTGAACAAGAGAGAAGTGTAAACCAACCTTGTGGTCAGCAGGAGGATGATCTGCAGTTGCAGAAAGACGCTGATATCCAGTGGGGAGTTGGGGTGAGGGAACTGCAAGACTTTCCAAAACAGAGGAGGCTTTATCCATGAGTGGCAAAGGTGAAGGAAAAGATTGCCTTCACAAAGTTTACAGGGGAATCGAATCTTCCCTTTTCCCTTAATATTCCCAACGGATGAGATAACATCGCCGTGAGCTTCAGTGGACGATGAGGGGTGGGCCGGATCGCGAGACCATATTCTTAAGATCCTGGGAATACCAGGACAATCACGAAGAAGATGGTCTTCCTTGCATAATCGGTAAGGAAGCATAACCTTCTGTGGAGGAGTGGGAAGGATTCCATCTTCTATTTTCCGTGATGGAACAACAGTTGTGCTTGTAGTCGTTATTGTGTTTGTAACCACTCCCTTAGCAGACTTCTTCTTCTTAGTCTTCTTCTTCTTCTTCTTAGCCACCTGGGTACTCGACACGAGACTTTCACCAGGCGAAGTAGAAGAAGGAGACGTTGAAGTAGGTGTCGAAGGGGAGGGGTCCACCTTAGGTTCAACATGATGTTGTGCAGGTGGAGGGACTGATGGAGTATCAGCCGACACAGTAGGGACCACAGAGTTTGAAAATAACCAAACAGGCAACCCGACAGTTAGCCCTGGAAGGGATAACGATGCCATGTAAAGAGCACCAGCATTCCCAGGAGAAGGGAAATGACCAGCATTCCCGTCAGGTGGGGAACTTGGGTTGGTGGACCCTGAAAAAGTTGCCATAACAAAACGAAATCCTACTCAAGCTAGCGCACACAAGATTTAACCAAGTAATGTGATCGTGGCCAAATAGATTTTGAAGACACTTAACTTGAACTTTTCATTTTTAAAGAGTTGAGAAAAGGACGAAAAGATGATTCTAGTCTCCTTCAATTGTTTAATGAGCACGAAGTGACAAGCTGCTCACTTACACCTTTTCTTTTAGAGAGTCTGAAAAGGATCAAAAGCGACTACTCTAGAAATCTAGGTAAAATGGTTTGGCAAACAATCTGTAAAACTGCTATATACACCTTGGCGATCAGAAGAACACCAAGGACTTTACGTACGGCAGTCAATCTTCCCGAATGCTGTGTTCAGTGCATTATGGTTTGTAGGGAAGCAAACTCAGCTTCCTATGGATCAAAGGTTGCAAGCCTATAGGGGTCTCCCAATATATACTCGACGGTACGTGGGAGCACAATCCGTACTAGCATCTACTGTTTCACCGTGGAGGAATCACCCAACCACTCAACGATAAACTACTAGGTTTAAAGACGCTGGAACACGTCTCTAACCTAGACCTCTAGAATGTGAGCGTTAAGTTTTAATCCATTGTTAGGTTCATTGAATTCATTTTATGGTTTATCTTTGATTAAGTCTCAGTTTCCGGTCTTACCGTATGTGGTCTCTTGAAATTTCCTAAATGCAACTACATGCGAGAATTGTATCGTTTCGTTGAATGAATTCTATCTACAGAAGAGTTGAGATTTTCATACAAACAATTTTTTTATCACAAAAATCTTAATGCAGCTAATAACAAGAAAGGAAAATCTTTTTCTTTTTCTTTTTTAAAAGAAAAAATTAACACAAAATTCTACTTAATGAAAAGCAAAAATTGTTTTTCTTTTCTTTGAAAATAGTATGATGCACTTAACAGATTTCGAGAGACATGCACAAAACAGATAATTCACTCAAAGGAATCTACAACCAGATCTCAAACATGAAAAACGACCCACCAAAGCAAAGAAAACACCAAGATCTTCAAAGAACTATGTAATCTAAGTCCCAATGAAGTCAGGCAAGAAATAAACAAGCTAAAAGTGAGGTACTTGCAGCATATAATGAAAAACTCGTACAACTACCAGAGGAATGTGGAAATCAATCAAGAAACTGACTGGATCAACAAATCACAAATCCAACAGGAGGCTCGATAAGCAAAGCCACAAAGGCTAAGATATAAAATCGGTGGAAAAAGGCGAACAACTGAAGGATGGAAAGAACAACCAGTCAGATAACAGTCCAACAAACTTCCAGGAGGTGTAAAAGAAGCAAAAAGACACAGATCCAAGCTTAAAAGACTGACAAACAAGCTAATTTGGAAAATTAACCAGTCTGGCGCGACTGTCAGACTGCAACTTGCGCTAAACAGAGGTTGGCGCGGGTTGTCTGAGAGCAACAGGCGCCAACCAGCGCGACTGTCAAAAGGAAAATCGCGCTAATGAAGTTTTCCAGGCAAAAAATAAAATAGATAGTTCCAGGCTTGGTTTCTAGTATCTAAAAAGAGCCAGCAAGCAAGAAATAGCAAGAACTTCAACCCAGAAAGCTATTCAAGCCAATAAACAAGAGAAAAATTGACATGCAAGGCAAGATTGAAATTGTTCAGTTTGTAAACTGAACCGAAGATTGACTAAAGTGGCGTTGATCTACTTCACTTTTGCATAGCAGGAGTGTTTCGAAGGCTACTTGGCCACTCTTCAGACTCCGTCTACAATTTACAAATCAAACAACACAAAAAAAAACAACAAGCTTCTCCCCAGTGGAGTCGCCAAATTGTTGAACTAGTAAATCCCCTCTGCGGACAGAGGCGATCCCACTAGCCCAACACGGGTCTAGCAATAATCACACCACGCTACACGCAGGTTCCTAATTGCATAAATTAGAGATCGATCAAGATGATCTACCTGGAATCCAACGCTAGTAGTTGTAGAAGAAACGTCGCTCCCGTTCCTTAGCTTTGGCTGGTCACAATCCTTACGCTCCACGTAAACAGACACCTGCACAAGCAAAGAATGATACAAACACAAGCATAAAATCCAGTATATGCAATTATATATCGGTCAGAAAAGATACAACTCAAATACCATTGAAAGACACATGAGTGGAACCATAATGATAGTCGTTCATTAAAGAGTAAAAACAGAGAAAGATTACAACCAAAGGTTTTGACGTTGAACCTCCTCTGACTGGGCAAGCAGCTAAATACGCCTTGCAAAGTGACCTCTTCTCTCTCAATATTTTGGCATCATAACCCCTCTATACTTCTCAATTCTCACTATCACTCCAGCATTATCTCAGCACTCACAATACCTCTAGAAAAACTGGTTGGTTTAATGCAGGGGGACAGTCATTTATAGATGGAGGAGGAGGGAGTATGCATTGTAGCAGGACACCTACTGAAGATTTAGCATTATCCCTGAATAGCCACTGAACTTGGTTGTCATGGATAAAAAGATGACACTCGACCACTTCCATGAGATTTTTCCCTCAGAGAACTCCATGAACAAAGAGGAAAAAACACTTCAGTGCGCGCTGGCTAAAAATCATAACCAAATTTAGGTGGCGCAGGATTTGGTCTATGACAGAGCGTCCATGGACGCACCCTCTTTTGAGGAATTGAGTCATTGGCACGGGTAAGACACTATGGACCCGCGCTAATGGAAAAAGGGCACTTTTTAGGGCTAATCTACGAAAGGTGTCTTCAGGGAATTTGAAGTTCATACTTAGGAGAATCCAATGCAAGTGTTTTTAAGTTGTGTCACTGGTCACAGGTCCATAAATGTGTCCTCCAATGTGCGAAAGCAAGCGTAACAGGGACGGTGACCAACGGTGACAAATTACTGCGTAACACATAGGCAAGGACATCAAGATGTGATGGAATCAACATCACAACAGGCAACATCATGAACAATAGTTGAAGGAAACACACCAGATGCAATCAACACAAGAGGAAGGTTGTTGAAAACATAGAGGTGGAACAAAGTTGCAAGCTGAAGCAGATCCACTTGTGGTGAAAGAAACTTTGGAGACTCAGGCTATGAGGTGACGGCACGACATAAAGATCACATGAAGGCAGAGAATTGAATAGAGAAGCATTTGCATGTGGTTAAGCAACAACTCAAGGAAGAACATGAGTTGCTCTCACAAGCGAATGAGTTACAGCATCAACAGGAACAACAGCAGGCACAACATGCACTCATGGATCAAACTGTCGCTGTAAAATTTAGAGATCCATCCCAACAGTTGGCATGCAACATATGTGGTGAGCATCATTGTTGATCGCATCTAAGGGAATTCAATAGCATGCATGTCATCGTGCACACACATGCGATCCAACCCATTCAACACACTCACGAAGGTAAAGACAAGAAGAAATTTCGACTAGAATTGAACATGCAGTTAACAGTTGATGCGCATGAACACCAATACACACTAGAAGATCAACACAGAATCTATGCATCAGTGTTTTGCTTGTTCGCTACATCCAAAAAGACCATGCACATGTTAGCAGATGAGTTGGATGGAGGAGCCATACCAATGCACCCAGATGCAAAAGAGGGAAGAGGTCACTTCAACAAGATGTCACCATGGAGTGCATGTACACCATCATTGATGACCAAGCTTGGCACCAGCTCACCAAATTCACTATCACAAGCATATCAAAGAGTTGGTCTCACCACAACAGACTAAGTTTTAGTGATGTCTTGCATGGTTTGCTCAAGCCATTTTGTCTCACATGGTACATGTGCATTGTAATGTAATGTCTTGTCAAGTGTAAGTCAAGTGTCAATAGTTGGATGTAATATTCATATATTAGATGAAGAGTAATGAGCATAGATGAACTGTCACAAAGGGGAATGTCAAGGGTCACCCTACCCTTCGCTATAAATAGTCCCTCATAACTCATTGTATAGACTTTTGGTCAGCTAAGCTTCTGGTAAGTCTATCTTGGAGATATCTTTGACAATATTGTAATGAGCCTTGGCTTCTCCATTACAGAGAGCTAATATATCTCTTTAGAGGAGAAAGCGGTTGTGGATGTAACGTTCCACTATTGGGACTAGTGGTTGGACATGGATGTATTGTGTGACTCGAACTTACACTTCTTAGTATAACAAAAGCCAACACTTTTCATGAATATGTTGTATTATATTCTATGCTATTTAGTTTACTCTAAATGATATATGTTTTTTTTGCTTACGCATGCATGTATAGACTATTTTGTATAAGTATGTATGAATCTTTGTGAAATGTGTTGTTGGTTCAACTATCACTTTGGATTTCTCGCTAACTTTCCTTCCATGTTGTGATGTATTTTTTCTCATGTTTTCACTTCTAAACTGCATGCTATCATAGGTTTCCAAAGGGAAAAAACATCTCAATCCCCATGTATTAGAATCTCTCATGCACCTTCCTTGACTCAGTGCAGTTGTCACACCCTTGATACTAATGGAGTGATATTGCTTGTCTCTATGTGAAATTGCAGTCAAGGCATTAACATACGACCCACTACTAGGACTCCTAAACCAAATGGTCTGAGGTCTAATTGGGACTTCTTACTGGGGATATCCCCTCACATGTTGGTGCTAAAAGGAGGACCATATGACAAGCTGAGTCCTCACATCTGTTTTGAATCTCAACATATCTATCATGACTAACTACTACGTTGCTTTTCAAAAATGTATGTCTTATGGAAATGATTTCACTATCTCAGAAAAGCTCTCGGATAACTTGTCTCGTAAAACATATGATGGTGGAGGCCATGTAGCCTTAGTTAGGCACGTGGTTCGCGTTGTAGGCTCATGCGAAAGACATGGATTCTTTGAAAAATACATGAGCTGCGTGTTGTTCATCTACATGCTTCGAGGGCACCCGATCCACTGGTGTGCTAAGCTACCCAAAAATCTATTCATTCTCTTACTCATCTTGTCGTATAGATAGACTACACTTTCAATCACTTTGATTGTAAAGCACTCAACAAAGAAATTCTGAAATTACGAAAAGCACCCAATGAATACGTTGAACAATTTCACACACGCTTTTGTAATCATACATGCCGATTCCCTGAAGATGATATTGATTGGGAATTTCTCGATGGGAAATTTGAGTTTCTTCTTTACATATCTGAAAATCTATAATTCTTGAAACAACTCGAATACCACTCATACATCGGTGATGGAACTGTGTAATCTCGAACAGGCACACTCACTGTCACAAGTGATTGTCCACCTTCACCTCATTAAACAACTCCACCACTGCGGAGTGATGTGGGAGATCATGCACATACCTTTGTTGAACTATCATATCCTCCCACCCCACCTGCTCTTGATAGCCGCACAGATTTTGCTTGCAAGTTTGTTAGTTGTCACACGGATTCCTTCCCTTGACCTCCATCCTAACGTTCTGTTGATCCTCTCAATTGTATTGTTTTGCATTCTTCCATTCCAGACTCCTCACCTGTTGTGAACGAGGATCAAGTTGTCAACGGAGTTGGTGTTATGCCTCCAACCTGCACCATCATTCATGATGAGTGTGTGTGGGAATCTGGAGAAGAACTCGCGGTGAAGGATGACTCCCTTCTAGACGTGCCTCATTGGCTTCATCCTGACATCCCTTGTGATTTTTCCACTGTTAATTTCCCCTATGAAAACCCATTTCCAAATGTTCCTATTTCTGATCATTCATAGGACACGTCGGATGTCAGTCTATTATCACAATGTGGAGAGGACACATCTTCCTCCATAAATCCGACCAATCTATCATCTGTCATTTATGAAAATACACAGGTTGAACATCTTTGCTTCTCATCTACCCCTCTGCTTGATTCATCAAATCATGAGGGTGTCGACAAACATCCTGGATTTTCTGATCTTGGTTTTTGTGATCTCTCTACTCCTTCATCTGATCATGATGTTTATTCAATCATTGTTAACCCCTCTAAGACACTCATCTACGATGATCTATCTGTCAACGAAGTCAAAACCCCACAAATTGTTGAGGCACTTTAGCCCGAGCTGATGATTATGTTAGGTCGTCGCTGTCGTGAGGTTGGTTTCACTTCTGGTCAAGAAATTGTTGAAACAATCAAGGCTCCTCATCACTTTCTGCTTTGCATTAAAGATGAGCCGAACAACCATATTTCGCTTCCTCCACTCGAACTACACGATCCCATCACTCATGAATTGGAGGAATCTTACATAGAAATAACACATGCACAATGTAAGTGGTCTACCTTTCTCACATTTTCTTGCATTTCATAGTCAAAGGAATTCATACACTCTACATCTGCACGCAGTGTAGCCCAGCACCATGGCAACTCCACAGAGTGCATGTCATGCGCTTTCACTCATTTTCGTTATGTGCACGTTTCTAAACTCAGAGTGTGTTTGAGTTTCTTCTCCCAAGGGAGCATGCAAAGGCATCCCTTGTTTCAGGGACCTATTTTTTTGTTGTTGAAGGTTACATGCAAGGATCATTTCAGAAACCTCCCACCAAGTGTCGCTTTCGCTAGATTTGTGGCATGCAAATCAAAACCTCAATTTTATCAAAACTCATCAACCAGACATTGCAGAGCTCATTATTTACATCAACATTCGAGGTCTGACATCCCACATCGCATCTAGGAGTTTTTGGTACATTCATGTGAGTTGTTTTGGGGTAATCCAACTTTCCATGTCTTGTGTTGCATTTCTGGCACTTTTTGTGTTTCTCTTCTTATGAACATTGTCTGCTTGATCTTAGTGAGCACTTGCTATCATTTTGATACATACTAGCTTGTGTTAGCACCATTTCAATTTTTATTAACATCTCACAGTTGTCATATGCATGAAACTGTTATTCACAAACAGTCATCGATTTAGTGACTCGTCTCACCCACATGCATGTTCTTACATTTTCTAAATCTCCCATTCACCATTTGCATGCATGATCATTCACTTATGCTTACACTCAATATCTCCACGCATTTGCATTCACATTCGCTTTCAATTGCGAGTCGACGAGTCTGGGCAGTCTTGACATGGACTCTGCCTCACTAAGACCACATTGTGCAATCCCAAGAGGGAAGGCTCTACCTTCCTCTCCACAAATGCACATTTCTTCCCATGAGCTGTTCCCCTAGCTTTCTTTACGCAAAAAAGGGGGTCAGTGACTGCTCACCCAGAGAAGTACGCAATGCAGTGAGTGAGCCTGCAACCATTTCCACTTGAGATTGTGCATTGCGCAATTCCAGGAGTCAGCAGCCAGACTCGACTGTGCATTGCATATTTCTAGCAGCGAGTTAACCTCCCAGTAGCCGAGACTATTCCTAACACACTTTTTGCATTTAGTTTCGTGAACCCTCGACCGAAATTGCATGACCTTCATGATCGGTCACACAGGTATGTTGCAAGTCAGTACTCAATTTCATTTTGGTTTTCGACTGACAAATTGCTTGCCATGACTACTTCCATGTCTCCAAGTATCGTAGGTATTCATCTGCCTCTCAGCAGCACAAGTACAATGGTTTCAAGGAGAGGAGAGTCTAAGACACCATTCAGAGCACACTTGGGGATGTAGTCGATGAAGTGTATATGAGCTTGTCTACTCATGAAGATATCAAGATGTTCATACACAAGGACATCAAGATGTGATGGCTGCAACATCATGAACAATAGATCAAGGTAACACACCAGATGCAACGAACACAAGATGAAGGTTGTTGACAACACAAAGGTGGAACAAAGTTGCAAGCTCAAGCAGATCCACTTGTGGTGAAAGCAACTTTGGGAACTCAAGCTATGAGGTGACGGTGTGACATGAAAATCACATGAAGTTAGAGAATGGAATAGAGAAGGAGTTTCATGTGCTGAAGTAGCAACTTAAGGAAGAACATGACCTGCACACACAAGAGAATGAGTTGTAGCAGGAACACGAACAACATGGGGTGTAACATGCACTCACGAATTAAACTGCACCCGTACAAGTTAGAGATCCATCCCAATAGCTAGCACGGAGCAGACATGGTGAGAATTCTTATTGATCACATGCAAGGGAATTCAGGAGCATCCATGTCATTGTGTGCACACATTCAATCCAACCCATTCAGCACACTCACCAAGGCGAAGACAAGAAGCAAGTCCGACTCGAGATGAACATGTAGTTGACAGTTGATGTGCATGACCACGAGCACACAGTGGAATATCATCTAGGAAAATATGCATCAGTGTGTTGCTCGTTTGGTCGCACCCAAGAAGACCATGCGATTGTTAGCAAATGAGTTGGGTGGAGGAGCCATACCAATGCACCTGAATGAAACAGAGGGAGGAGGTCGCCTAAGCAACATGTCACCATGAAGTGCATGCACACCATCACGGACGACCAAACTTGGCACTAGCTCACCACATTCACCATCACAAGCATGTCAAAGAGTTGGTGTCACCACAACAAACCGAGTGTCACTGATGTCTTGCATGGCTTGCTCAAGCCATTTTGTCTCACATGGGTACATGTGCATTGTAATGTAATGTCTTGTCAAGTGTAAGTCAAGTGTCGATAGTTAGATGTAATAGTCATAGAGTAAATGAAGAGTCATGAAGGTAGATGAACTGTCACAAAGGGGAATGTCAAGGGTCACCCCACCCTTTGCTATAAATAGTCACTCACAACTCATTGTATAGAGTTTTTGTCACCTAAACTTCCAGTAAGACTATCTTGGAGAGAGCTTGGATAGTATTGTAACGAGCCTTAGCTTCTCCACTGTAGAGAGCTAGTATATCTCTTTGGAGGAGTAGACGGTTGTGGCTATAATGTTCCACTATTGGGACTAGACGTATTATGTGACTAGATCTTACGCTTCTTAAAATAACAAGAGCCATCAAGTTTCATGCATATGTTGTATTGTATTCTATGTTATCTCGTTTACTCTAAATGATATATGTATTGGTTTGCTTACGCATGCATGTATAGACTATTTTGTATAAGTATGTATGAATCTTTTTGAAATGTGTTGTTGGTTCAGCCATCACTTTAGATTGCTTACTAACTTTCCTTCCATGTTGTGATGTATCTTTGCTCGTGTGTTCCCTTCCTAAGAGCATTCTATCACAAGTTTCCAATGGGTTCACTCATCTCAACCCCCATGTGTTAGAACCTCTCATGCACCTTCCTTGACTCACTATAGATGTCACACCCTTGCTACCAACAAAGTTATCTTGCTTGTCTCTCTGCGAAATCGTGGTCAAGAGATTACCATATGACCCACTGCTAGGACTCCTACACCAAATGGTTTGAGGTCTAATTGGGACTTCTTACCTGGGAAATCCCCTTACATGTTGGCAGGTCCACCACTATGAACAAGTCCTCTTCCTTATTGCATGCATGGGATTTACAACTTAGTAAATAATACAATTGATAATACATTGTCATGAACTTTAGTCTCAATTGGGACTTTCTCACAAATGACATGCAGGAGCGAATCTTGAGTTATTTGGAGTAGCACTTGTGGATGCACCAATGCACTAAACAAATAGTTAGAACTAGTTTAACTGACTATAACTTAGTAAACTGAGTTATCTTTACAGCTCAATCTAAACTTATATTGGACCCTTAAAATTTAGGATAACAATTACATGACTTCCAAAAGACTTTCAACTCCAACTTCCTAAGTTAATTAATTTAATTAAACTTAATTAACCATTTAACTATATAAAGGTTGCTATTAGAGTAGAATTCTATTTTAATTCAAAGACAAATTAAACTTGAATTTCTTGTTGTCATTTCTCAACAAGAACTACCAAAGGTTGAAATTCCAAAATTCATATTTCTCCTTCTTACTAACTCCCATGGACTCTAATACCATCTAAAATTGTAGCTAAAGGTACATAGTATCGATCTAGCTAGAGAGTAATGAATACAACTTGAAAGGAGGAAAGAATAAAGAAAATTAAAATAAAGAATAAATGAATTATATTAACACAGAAAAATAAAAATAAAATGAATGAAGAAATACAAATTACATATTATATACTCTACATGGTTAAACTAATGTTCCATATTAGTGAATCCAGAGAGATGTGGACATACATTGAAGAAAACTCACAATGGTCATGTATTAATAAATTAACAAGAATAAAAAATTATATTCCACAAAATAAAAAATTTGAGATAATGAAAATTACATATGTATAACACTATACATGGTTATGCTAATATGCCATATGTGGACTTGAATTAAATAAATTTGCCAATTAGTCCAGTTAAATGCCCATGTAGTAATCAATTGACTATTGAATAAAACTTTTGCATACACTTGTAAATTTCACTTTTCTTCATAATAAGTGTATGTAATATGTCCAATATCAACAATTTACAACTCCTACTTGATCTCTAAAAAGTAAAATTTACCTTGTTTTTACCTACTCAATCTTTTTGAAACTAAGGAAATCAAGTCATTACTTGAGTGGGTTATTTAAGGAAACATAAGCAAGGGTTGGGTTCACTAATAAATTATGAAAATATTTGTTTAGTTGCACTAGGAATTGCAACTTTAAAGGCCATAGAGATCATGAATTTTTTTAAGTTAAACAAAAGTCTCTAAGAAAAAGAAATAGTTGTAATAGAAAATGGTAGCTTTTGAAAGGTTTACAATTATTAATAGATTGAGAAAATGGAGAACATCAAATGGTGAAATCATTTAGAGGAAAAACTTATAAAGATATTATGATGGGAAGAGAAATTGGGATCTCAAATATAACAAAGAACAAAATTAAAAAAAAATGGGATCTCAAATATAACAAAGAACAAAATTCAAGACAGATGCCCTCCATCCATTTTAGATTCCTAATAATTGAAATGGCTTTTTTTCATCTAACTTAGTGTATGGCATGCTATCATCCATAAAACTACTCTCCATCCATTTTAGATTCTTAACAATGCAAAACATCATTTTTCCATCCAATTTTGTACATGGCATCTTATCATCAAGAGAAGGAAAAAAATAAAAAAATAAACAAATAATAAAGAAGCTCGAAAGAGTTCATTGAAATCTCCAATGACCTTTTAAACTTAGATCTCCTATCGTCCAAATATGGACATGTTATAAAAAATGTTCCAAATGAACTATACCTCTTATGGGGTCATCAAAAAAAGGATGAGAAATTAGTAAAGGCATGTTTTTTTAATTAGTTGGAAGGAAGATGTTTTTATAGGTTAGAAGGCTTGTCCTGTCCTCTTAGTATCCAAGCCTTAAACCATTCAACAATGGAATTATTTTAAGTACAAATAACATATTCTAGTGCATGGAAGGATAATAGAAACAAGAAATTCTTTTAAGACAAATAACATATTCTACTGCATGGAATGATAAGAGAAAATATGTAATATGAATAATATATATTTGAAAGAATGGAGAAGCAAAAGGTATGACAGGAAATGTTCTTTCAAAAAGTCAAGAATAAGATGGTTAAGGTGAAGCATAATACCAAATTTATTTATCCTAAGATACTTTTAGAGAACCCTTGGGACAAAATGTCATATATCATGATAACTATTAACATTCTCCAACAAAAGATCAAAAGAGAATATGTCATATATCAATGTTAACTATTAACATTCTCCAACAAAAGATCAAAAAAGAATAAAAACTATACAAATTATCAAAAAATATGAATTCTGGGAAGTTATATGTTATGAGATACTATTAGGGTTAACATTTTACAGAAGATCAAGAAATCAAGAAAAACATTTAGTCAACATTTTGCAGGAGATCAAGAAATCAAGAAACACATTTAGTTTTAGTGAGACATTTATTAAGTTCAGATACCCTTAATATCAGCATATTGCAAGAGATCAAGAAATCAAGGAAGATATTTAATCTTACTTAGACCTTTATTGGTAATCTATAACTTGATTTCTAAAAAGACCTTTACAACCCATAATTATTATCTCAACCATACAAACGTTTAGTAAAGTAGAGTAATATGCATAAGGCCAAACACAAATCCATAAGGTTTCTGATTATTGAATACAGTATAAGTTTGCAGAGTGAAAAACAAAGACTAATTTCATAAGCAGTTCTTCTAATAACATCACAAAATAGTTTGCTAAAACATCACAGTTATTACTAAAATTCTGAAATTCTGAGAGTTATTACTATGAAGAAGTGTAATAAACAAAACTGTTAGTTAGTGTAATGAGGATCAGGTTTTTCCAGGCTGCTGATCACGCGCACCACGACTAGCATGACGGCGAGCAGTACATAGAGGGCATTTAAAATATGGAGGCTCTCCCGTCAACTGTTGTGGAAGGGTAAGAGGACCCACTTTATTCCTAGCGTCGCATTTAGCGCAATAATAATCAATCCTGTAACAGTTCCCACTCTCCATTTCGTATTCGAATCTCCAGAAGTAGGTGGGCTTACCTCCTCCACCAGATCCTTTCATGGAGTCTTCCACGCTCAATACATTACAGCCTCCCACTACACTTGTCCATTCCTCCACCGTTTCCCTATCTGAAACCAGCAACTCATTGACACCGTGGAATGGCTGCCTCCCTGCCTTCGTCTCTTCAGGCTTCAAGCACCATCTTACGTGGAGTTTGTGCTTCAATTGGGCAGAAGGGTCACGCTCAATCTTGGTGACTCTGCCCACTGACGTGGACGCCCCACATCGGAGGCGCACGAAGCTGTCCACGGTGATCCACTCGTTGGTGCTGCGGAGGCGAAGGCGTTTCGGCTCTTTGCCGCTGCTCTTTGGTCTTCCTCTTTTCTTGGCCTCCACTTGGCCAGTTGACACTTCGTCGTCCGAGCAACTGACTATTACTTTACAAAGTTCCACCTCGTAACTTTCCGCATCACTCTCTGTGCTCGAGTCAACGACAACTTCTTGACCTTTTGCCATCATTATATGCAGTATGTTTAAACTTTACTTCTGCTCTTTCCTCTGAAATATAAAATGAATCTATTTATAACTAAACAGATAATTTTAAAACATTTACTGATAATTTTAAAACAAAAAGATATAAAAACAATTAAAAAAAATAAAAGATACCTCCTAGTCTTTTCCCTTTGGCCTAACCTGTGAGTTTT
>APFE030900088.1:69053-83730 GCA_000404065.3 Pinus taeda
AAAAGTGAATAAAATATAATATTACAATATTATATGTTACCACATATTTATTACCACCTCCACCCAATAAAAAGTGGCTAGGGGTGGGGAAAATACTAGTTACAATATTACAATATTATATGGTACGAGGTAATACAATATAATATATAATATTAAATACTAATAAAATAGAATATTACAATGTTATATGTTACCAAGTATTTATTGTCACCCTCACCCAATAAAAAGTGGCTAGGGGTGGTATGTATATGTTTTTGGTGGGCCTAATGGCTAAGAGTATGTGTTTCCTTCCAAGAGGTCATAGGTTTAAAACTAGAGTGAGGGGGGTAGAGTATGTATGTTCTCATAGACTTAGCAATGAGAATTGCATATCTCTCAAACTAATTATTATTTTTTTCCATTTTCAATTACTTTATCTCACTACATAAAGTATTTTGTTTATGGCCGACATTGATTTTTAAAGTAATGTTATTCATTATTCTTTTATGTAACGTTACACACAAAATCTCTCCCATATGCATATACATATATTAGCCCACATACACATATTTTAATTTCTTTAATGTAATTTTAGGTGACAACATCTTCCTCTTGTACTCGATGGTAGAGCACCTCTCGATGCAATTAATTAGTTAACTATCAAATAAAATCTCTCTCATATGCATACCAACACACACATATTTTAATTATTTTAATGTAACTTTAAGTGACAACATTTTCGTCATGTATTAAGTTGTAGAGCACCTCTCGGCGCAATTAATGAGTTAACTATCAAATCTTAAGAGTTAAGATCAAATCTTCCAACTATAACTATCTACTCGTCCACAACTCTTCAAGTGTTATAATAAGGGGCAAAAAATGATCTTTAAGATTGAACCTAAGTAGATGGGAAACCAAATCGTGCTCCCAACCTCTCATATTTTTAAGAAATAAATAATAAATTGTTAAAGATTCATTTTTATATAAGAAATGAAAACACATTTTATTATAAGAAATATTTTACAAATAAGTTGGAAATAATTAATTCCTACTTGTCTATGGTTGTAATTCTCCATTTGAGGAGTTTGTTCCTACATAATAGGGATTTAGTTTCTTCTAGTTTAGTGTGTGGTTGAGATAATTTCTCAACCACACTAGTGTACGTCCAAGATAGAATTCCTATCTTGAGACTATTGATTGTATAAATATGTGTGTAATTTCCTCATTCAACAGTTAATAGAATATATTATTGCTGTGTGCAATTTTATCTTGGTATCAGAGCCTATGAGGGCTTGGCCCTCCTGGGCTGAGGGAAAATAAAGAGTGTAGTATATGTTTGTTTGTCCATTTATATCTAAATATCTGTTTGAGAGAACCGTAAGGTTGTGGCAGCGAAGACGCGCAGAGGGACTTGTCGCTCGTGGCTTCAGGTCGATGTCTGGACTGCCCAGCAAATCAGCAGCAGAGGTCGAGCGGTCGGATTGACTGCGCAATCCGCAGTGTGTCTGCCAGTGGGAGGAGATGTGTGCAAGTGAATAAGCTGTGTTGCCTGAATCTGCTGGAGAGTCGTGATAAACTTTCTCCATGGATTGTATGCCATTTGATGGATTTGTGGATCTGGTTCGTTTAGAGTCTGGACAGATTCTCTGCTGGTGTTTTCCCGACCTTTCGTTTCATGAACTTGAATGTTTGGCGCCCACTGTGGGGATTTCCTATTCAGGGCGGACAATCTACTGCAGTTAATGCTCGATGTGGCTATGGTGCTGCTGGTACTCGTGCTTATGTGGCTCCTGCTGGCGTTGGTGTCAGTGTTGGATATACGGGAGTTGCAAGGGATATGTATGGTGGTTCAGGTTATGGGGATTCCTACAACGCCCCTCCCTCAAGTGATGCGGTTGATGGTGCTCCTAACAGTGGTCCAATGCAAGTTGATCCTGCTTAGAATGGGTCTCCTGGATATGGTGTCGTAGAAACACAAACGTAGAGAGTTTCTGATGCAAGGTTTAGGCCATACCTGGCATCTGCGGATCGTGCTTCGACTGTAAAGCTGTCGTTGCTTGGTATTCAAGCACAGAGCACATTCTAATGGACTGCTTATCCGTCGTTGTATTTTCTTCGATGGCCAAGAGAGTTTTTCCCTTGAATCACATGCCTTCAGATGGTCAGCTTGAAGCGAGCCTCCTAATCGAGCCACTGTTTCGCACGGGCGATACAAAGATTGCCGAGGGTTTGAAGAAAGGCATGAATAAAATGTTGATTCACTCCAATTGTGGTGAGATTGTTTTTAAAATAGTTTTATAAAGTCATCGTTGGGAAAAGATAGAGAAATTTGATATTTTGTCAACCTGAAAGTTTATTTTTTATGTCTTGGAATCATGGATAATATTATTGAGCCTTATTGAGCCTAGCTAACTCAATTTAGGCAAATTTATTTTGTTAGAATTTGCAACTCTAACGAATGACACGATAAGCATGGAGTTCCAAGAAGTTATTTGAACAGATAAGGATGCCCACAATGTAGAAGAAGAGGAGGTAATGAAGCAGCAACAACGTTTATGGTGGACAACAAAGTAGATGATTATTTGAGTTAGTATGGTTTGTGGAATAGACTCCCTAGCATATTGCAATAGTCATTGCATGTACCCAGAAATTCCGAATGTTGAAGTATGGAATCTAAGCCTTGTAAAGGCATTTGAAAGTTCGTGGTGATCTTAAAACCACCTTGTAATGGTTTATGATCAGCCTGAAACCATCTTTTGTCACTGTAATGTGATGGTTGGTCGTGAGTCAGAAACCATCTATAGAGTCTTAGTGGCTACAGGATTTGCCCGGTGGTGGCATATTGAAGTTGGCGGATTTACCCGGTGGTGGTAAATCGGACTTGCCCGATGGTGGCATATTTAAGTTGGCGGATTTGCCCGGTGGTGGCATATTGAAGTTGGCGGATTTGCTCGGTGGTGGTAAATCGGACTTGCCCGGTGGTGGCATATTGAAGTTGGCGGATTTGCCTGGTGGTGGTAAATAGGACTTGCCCGATGGTGGCATATTGCCTTTGTGGCCAGCTTGCCTTTATGGCTGAATGGTTGGTGGTGAGCCAGAAACCATCTATATAGCCTTTGTGACTGAAGTGCCTTTATGGCTGAATCACCTATGTGGCTTGAGGTGCCTTTCTGGCTATGTGTACACGAGAGCTTTGTGCTCAATTGAGTAGGTGCACTGCAGAACACCTAGCTCGGACTCAGATGATTTTTCTGAGTAGAAGGGGATTGGCGCACTTTTCGCGCTGACAACAGCACTAGGAAGGCCAACTCGTGCATCTGTTAGGCCATTAATCACGCCAATGGGCCCGGGTTTTTCATTTAGGATCGCGCCAATTCACCTTCAAGGGGATCCGCGGGATCAGAGAAGTTGTGGATTTGTCCAAGGGCGGCAGATTTTATTTTTGGAGGTTCTGTACATGCAATTTCCCTGATGGTCGTGGATTTGACTATGATGACAAGTAGTCATTAAGGGGGGGAGTTGGAAATAATTAATTCCTACTTGTCTATGGTTGTAATTCTCCATTTGAGGAGTTTGTTCCTACATAATTGGGATTTAGTTTCTTCTAGTTTAGTGTGTGGTTGAGAGAATTTCTCAACCACACTAGTGTACGTCCAAGATAGAATTCCTATCTTGAGACTATTGATTGTATAAATATGTGTGTAATTTCCTCATTCAACAATTAATAGAATATATTATTGCTGTGTGCAATTTTATCTAAATACTAATAAATATTTTACAAATACTAATAACTACATGAAGAGTCAACTTTATGTTTACCAAAAATATATATTTAATAATAAAAAAAAAATTAAAGTATTATTAAAAAAGCCAAAACTAAAATTTCTGAAAGCTTTAAAACATAATCTAGATAAAAAGTAAATTGTACTCTTATCCGTTAAACTATAGTCTAGACAAAAAGTAACATATACTCTTATCCATTATCTTATTACTTGTAATCTTGAAAGTACTATACAAGTTTTCACATGATTTCCATTATCTTATTACTTATAATCTTGAAAGTACTATACAAGTTGTCACATGATTTGATTTAATGATACAATAGAAATTAAACCTTACTATTTTATTATTGATAATTTTGTATAAATATATATAATACTTAATATAGTTTTTTTTTTATAGTTTTTGCAAATGAGTAAACATTGTAGTACAATGATATTTCACTTCATAATTGGATTGGTTTAATATAGAACATATATATTCATATTATATTGCCTAAAACTATCTCAACAAAGAAATTTTGGGCTCTATATCAATGTCATTTAAGTAGGTTAACAACTTCAAAAGAAATAAAGCATATATACTAACACAAGATCTCGTAAAACCTTTTGACTCATGTTAGTAGTAAGTAGTACTACTGTTATGGTAAGTTAACAACAATGAGAATGAATTCCCTATCCTTGTCTTTAATTAGTGATCTCTTTTTGCCTATTAACACAATTTGCAGATACTATTCAAGTGGTTTTTTAAAATTAAGTTAAATATATATATATAATTATAATATTATATATATATATTTATATAATTATATATACATATATATTATAGTAATATATAATCATATATATAAATATAAGATAGAAATCCTTATATCAATTTAGGAAAAGAAAATTGAAAACAAATTTATAACCACATAAAAATTTTACCACTAAAAATTTCCTTGCAATTAGAAAAAATGATTTATGAAATGTTATAACAAAAAATTCATTAAAAAGAAATCGTGTGAGTCCTTTCCCTTTATCCTTTATCCTAACCTTTGGATAAATGGTTAGTGTCAGTTTTCTAGGAATTCCACATAAATTTTAAGATAACTTGAGATATAATTCCTACTTGTCTTTGGTGTCCTCATCAATTGTAGAATGAGTTTGTTTCTATTAGTTATGAGTTTGTTGAGTTTTAGCTCGTCGAGATATTCTCTCCAACTAGTTAGCTTCCTAGATTTGTGTGTGGTTGAGATATTCACTCAACTAACAGATTGTATGTCCAAAACAGACTAGCTATGTGAAGAAATAGCCTCATGTATTTATATTGTATTTATATTTTCATGTGAATACAATCTTTGAGTACAATGTTCAATTTTAAATTGATATCAAAGGCTAAATGGGCCTGAGACTTGGCCCCCGAGGAGCTGGGTATCATGGAGAATATATGTATTTGTTTTGAGAGTGATTGTGTGTAGTATTGCTGATATCTCGAGTCTTCAGGTTTTCCAGCTGAGTCGTACTCATGCTAAAGTTTTATGGTTGACTAGTCTTCGTGAGCAGGTTATGAATCTATTGTCTTTGCGATACTCAAAAGAAAAAAAAACAACTAGAAATATTTGTAGCTTCACTAGAGAGATCGTGTTCGAGTAAGTCATTTATGCATTTATCACCATAAGAAGTGTTGAGTCCATGTGGGAAGTTTCTAAATGTATTATTCGAGGGAGAAGAATTGAATCTGGCACGTAGTTGGTGGTTTCTCACAGATAATTTCATAGGGTGGTAAGAAGACACAGGCTTAACCATTGTCACGTGCATATTTTTTTTTCCAAGAGAATGAACAACTTGGTGATCAGTTTTTCAAATTGGTATCAGATCCTATAAGGACCCAGGCCTCTCCCCCTCATGGGAGGGTATGGAAATAAAAATAGTATTGTGTGGTGTTAGTGGTACTACTTTTCCATCATATATTGAACTTGTGGCTGATGAAAGAATCCATATGGTGATCTAGTGTTGTGGGTGCATCTGCAAAATTTTTCTTGGTGTTAGAGGGGCTACAACTTCTGTGTTTTTTTATGTATTTCATGGGATGTTCCATCTGGATCCATCTATGAGATCTACTAGTGGACATGACTACAGTTTGTCCCTCTAATAGGAGCGATCAAATTCAACACGTTCTGTGTGAATAAGAGTGTGGATTAGCATTTGGAGAAGCATTGTGTGAACTATATGGATTGCATAACATAATCACATTGGAGGAGTGTGTTTTGAACTGAAGACTCCGTGTTATGTGTGAGCCGAGCGTATACAAAAAGACTTGCTCTCTTGTCTTAATCGTGTTCGAGCAGGTTAAGTGTGGATTAATGCAGTGAGAGCATACAATGAAGATATTATAGAGTGTGTGCAGAGAGATCCACACAACCAACCTTTCTGTGTAGAGCCAACCTCATAGTTTGGTGTTTCACGAGGAAGCTGCTTCACAAAATTGTGGTCGGTTTGTGTCAAAGTTGTGGTCAAGTCCATGAGAGCTAGTATGTACATCAATGTACGACTAGTGTTTGTGGTGTGAGTGGGAATATTGGAGCATTATGCTACTTCCTGCCAACATTGGGTCCAAGAAAAGTGATATGTGTGCTAGCATGAGGTGTGGCTCATTTTTTTCACACCTCCAGTCTATGTATTTTCAATTCACATTTCGAGTGGAATTGGTATGAGTTAAACTGGCCTAAGAAAAGTCAAGCCCCAAACTGCATAGTGTAGACTTTGAAACGTGGTCCCTACTAGTTCGTCGGTTCAACAGTTTGGTGTGGTGACCGTAGATACGATCCTTCTTGTGAAAACATTGTGTAATGTGGGTGAGGAGCTTTGAAAAGGGTTTTTGTTGGATTAATTATAAGAGCCAATGTTTTAATCGGCAGTAGAAGCTTGAGTGGAGTTGTGCCCAAAAAAGGCTGCCCTTGAGACTAAGGTCGTTGTCGTGGCACTGTTATTGATGGGAGATCATGAGGAGTAGATGTTGCTTTTGCGTTGAGATCCTAGATTCATGGATCTGTCATGTGCAGGTTCTATTTTTATTTTTTCCGCCATGAACCCTGCCTTCATGGGTGCCTTTCCTAGTAAGTATCTTGTGCTATGCAAATTTAAATTAGTTTCTCCATCCATATTCTCAAGCACCATTGCACGTGGAGTTTTTTCTTCAATTGGGTAGATGGGTCATGCCCAATCTTGGTGACTCTCGCCACTGATGTGGGTGCCCCACATTGGAGGCACATGAAGCCATCCATGGTGATCCAGTTGTTGGTACCGTGGAGGCAAAGGGATTCTGCCTCTTTGCTGCTCCTCTTTGTGGTGGCGACAACGAGATCTTTGTTTCTCTTTGCGGTGGGGACCATGGGATCTTTGGAGACTCACTATGCCACTTTTTGGTTTCCTCCTTTCTTGGCCTCCAATTGGCCACTTGGCACTTCGTCATCGGAATTGACTATTACCTTAGTAGAAAGTACCACCGAGTAATGTGTTGGACAACTAATCCTCACGGTTAATGATAGGATTAGTTTGGTTAGTTATTGGAGTCCAAGAGGACCAAAGAACTAATTCAAATATTTCCTATATGTATTTATATGTACAACATGTACAGAGATTGAATAATATACATTTGATTTGGTTTAGAGTCTCGTGTGTTTTAAAGTGGTATCACAATGAGTAATTCCCATTCATTGAATTGTGTCACTAGTTTTGTGGCCTTCTTATGGGCTCGGAGTTTTGTGGTCCATGGTAATTTCCCCCGTGGAACCAACCAACCCAAAATTTTCCACGGAATCTAGTGATTTCTCTCATAGTCGTGACGTGGAAACCCCAAATTTCTCATCCCCAAGCAAATAATTTCTGAGATGTGAGCAATAAAAAAATCTCTTTTAGAGGATGAGGCAAAGTCGTAATAGTGAGAGAGTTGTCGAGTTTTTTTTTAATAATGTGTCACAAGAGCGAAGCTTTGAATTGAGGCGACCAAGGGCTGGATGATAGTGGCTTGTGGTAGCAAGGTCATTGTGCCACTTACAATACCCCGTCACTTATTTAAGTCATTTGCAAAGGATTCTTCTCAATGACCATTTGAAATTGAACTTCAAAGCTTCCCCAACTGAGATGCTTCACGATCTGAGTTTGCAAATGGCATAGGCCCGTGGGGTCGACAAAGTGATGCCCCTATTGTGGGTTGATATACAGTTGAAGAGTGACATGAACCACTTCTTTCATGGATTCTGACTTATAAGAGTTTCGTCATAATGCGACACACGGTAGCTTTGCGCTACTAGCTTTTCAACCAATTGCGATGACCAATTGTGTGAATCAACGGTTGCTCTTCTACTAAGAAGAATTACTATTGTGATCCGGTTCATTAGTAGGGTAAAACTAACCTATGTCACGAACCTAAGAACTTGGCATCAATCCAATCTATAGCTCTAGGATACAAGAGAGAGCATGAATGATTTAAAAATCTTATGAAACATGACAAGAGGGATCATTCCCTTCTCCCTTGAACTGTTATGACATTAATTAGGTATTGTGCCCATTATTTAACCATTACAAGTAAATAGATGAAATAACCATGACATGAACGAGTCAATTAACTACGCTTATAACCAACATAATACTATGAAAATAACATTGATATAACAACCATTAAATCCACATGTTAATAAGTATAGAAGAAGTAGAACTTAAATTTTATTAATGAGGCAAATATGACCAAATTCGGGACTTCCATGTACCACCCCTCCGTAGACGTGGATGAACCAAATATTTATTTCAGTGAATCACCCCCATGTCATATTCCAAGCATGAATGTGGGACCTCATGAATAAACCAATCCAAAAACAGCTAAGGTAATCGAGAGGTTAAATCACCTCCACCCTTAACAAACCGTGATCACACCAAAACGAATGCTCTAATCACAAAACTGAACCAAACATGGAATGTCATTCAGAATCTATCACTATCCTTGAGAATTTTTTCGTCTCCTTATCCCTAAGGCTTTAACACAATCCAATACGGGATCACTATGCCCTAAACCGAGACATCAACCTCTGAGGCTTTAATGCAATCCACACTGGATCACTAGACCCTAAACCGAGACTGCTTTATGAGGTTTTACTGTGTATCTCGCCAAAACCAGTCAAAGAATTCCTAGGCCTTTAGGAATGAACTTTGAGACCACCTCTGCCTCTGATTCCGAAATCCATCGAGCAATTCCAAAACTCAAAACCGAGATAAACATCCCAACACACCATGGCATATGGAAAAAGCAATGCTAGGCTTACAACGACTGTCATAACCCCACAAAACCATGCCAATGACAACATGAGAACCATACACCAACATGCAAAGCCATGCACATCAAAAGGAAATAACACATGCAATATGTTACCTCCAAGTATTCATGCTAAAGTTGCTTGATCCTACTTTTTCCTTGCTTGATCAGTTCATTCCTTCCTTTCCTTTGCGTGTCCTTCCCTTGCTTGTTTTTCTCTTCCTTGCTCCAAAACTTGAGCAAAAGCTTGAGCCAAGAGCTTGCCAAGTGATCCTCATAAGTATTTTTATCAATGATACCTTTATTTTCTTCAGCTTCCATTATTTTCTTTCAATTTCCTCCTCACATGCAAATAATGACCTTTCACATTACTTTCGTAGTAATTTCCTTCATTTTCATAAATAAATGTGCCAAAAATGCAATTTTTTTCCTTTTAATGTATTTGTCTTTGTCTTTGCCTTTTCCTTAGTCATAATAAACCAAAATAAACAGAGAGGAGGATGTCTTCCCCAACATTGAGCTTGGAATAAGATGGTGATCTTATTTTACCTTTGTTAACTTTTATTACATGGAATTTTCACCAAAGATGTTGCACAATCTCTATTAAAAATCCACAAAATAATAAAATCCACAAAAATCTCCACCTAAAATCTACCAACTACTCCCTTTACATTTACCATTTTGAAAACCACTACTTAATCATACTAATATTATTATTATTTTTTATTTTTTTACAATACCTAGTAAAAATCCAATATTTAGAATCCCAGTACACTTACTTTTTTACTTGAAGATCTCCCACATATACATAATTAAAAACATTTCAAACCTAAAAAATTTATACAATAAAATAGGAAAATTTTAAACGCAAAAGAAAATATTGAGGGCAAACTATTATCTCGTTTAAGATCATAAGGAAACAGAATGGCATAGATCTACGAAGTGTATTCACATATTCCAATAAAAATTGGAAATTAGTAACAAATATGAATTCTTGGTAGTAGTATGTTATCGGATATTAGTGTTGGCACTTCACAGCAGGTAAGGAATAAGCAAAACATGTATTTTCTTTCAGGCCTTTATTTCTAGTTCTATAATCTAATTCCTAAAACCTCTCAGATGCTATGAGTGTTGGCACTTCATAGCACGCAAGGAATAAGAAAAAACATATATTTTCACTGAGGCCTTTATTGCTAGTTTTATAACCTAATTCTTAAAAGCTAGGAAGCTTTTAAAGCATGAAATTGATATCTCAACAAAAATAAATGTCTAATTATTTATCATGGGAAAGGAGATGGAATCAAATTGCAGGTTTAGAACCAAAATTTCGTAATGAGGAGATTCCACTGCTAGAGTAAAGGTTATAAGTCTAAACTCTGAATCTAGATTCACAGGTTGTTGTCAATATTCTGGAAATTCCATATAAAACTTTGCCTTGATGTTTCATATGTAATTATAGTTTCAAACTTCAATGGAAAATGCACATCCATAAAGTTTGTCATTGGTTTGAAAAAGAATTGTCATTGTTGAATATAATATAAACTATTGCACATTGGTTAAACATATTAGTACTTCTGTAGTGATTTTATAAGTAGCTACTTCATAATCAGTTAGTGTAATAAAATAAGATAGGATAGCATAACACAATTGTTTGCAAAAGTATCACCATTATCATAATTATTACATTTAATAGCTATAAGTAGTTACTTCATAATCAGTGAGTGTATTAAAATAAGATAGCATAGCATAACACAATTGTTTGCAAAAATATCACCATTATCACAATTATTACATTTAATGGCAAGCTACTCATTCCAATAAATTGGGATTAACAATAATTGTTTGCAAAAACATCACCATTATCAGAACTATTACATCTAGTGGCAAGTCACTCATTCTTATAGGTTGGGATTCACAACAAGTGGATGTAGAAATAAGCAAAAATATGGTCTTTATGTGCTAGAAGTTTTGTCTACAGGTTTCTTCCTTCCTCTTCTTACCATCTTCGTTCAAATATGAAAACTTAATAGAATTAAATTCCAAAGAATTTATAGAATTAGATAGAATTCTAAGTGCTTAAAAAAAGAGATGAATGTGGTTACATAGTAGAAATACAATATAATGTGTACCTTTCCCAACCATCCTTAAAGAAGATATTCTAAATGAATATTATGTCATGAATAATATAAAAAGATCTAATTTCTTGGGAAAAGGAAGTGTGATTAATTAAAAAAATGCATTCCAAATTAATTTATTACTTATGCAATACTCTTGCAACAAAAGGTCAGAAATCAAATCTAATATTAGAAATATTATATTTTTTTTCTCAATCTATACTATAAGAAAACGTTGTACAAACATTCTAAAATGTTGAGAGGCTCTACTGAGAGATATATACCTTTATTGCAATTCCAAATAAATAAAAACAACAAGGAAAACCTAAGTATATGAACATTTTTTGAAAAACAATTGGATTAATACCCCAATAAAAAAAATACTAGACAAAACTTATTGAGGAACCATGTATAATTGTAGTTGACATACTTCCATCCCTTGGATGAAAGAGTAGCCATGGATAATTGAGAGTGATTTCAAAGGTGTGCTGTCAATAGGAAAATATTATCAAAATCCTATTTAGGAAACATGTATAATAGAAGGTGACCTCAATACTACCATCCCAATAGATGAGAATGAAGCAATGGATAATTGAGAGTGACCATGAATGAGAAGCAATGGATAATCGAGAATGATTTCAATGATGCTAATTGTTGTCCTCTGAGATGACTCTAGGTGAGTTAGTCATACCAGAGCATCTAAAATGTTTTGTTTGTTTTTTAAGTTTTTGGATGACCAATGTTATGAATAATTTGAAAACAAGTGCTTCAACCTTAATAGTTACTAAGTTGGCGGAAAGGGCTCTTATTTGTCTAAAAATAGCTAATTGATTTAAAATGGGTGTATAACACACTCTTGATGAAATATAACTTGCTTAATATTCACACAAAATATTTCATTGGTTATAAGAAAAGAATACACACAAACAATGTTTCCTTAGAACAAAATGTATGGGTGTGATAATTAATTGATATATAGGAGTTTATAATAATAGATAGCCTCATATACTAGTCCATGATTATTGTTTATAGCTTCACTCAGGATTTAAGACTCACTCATACTCATTATGATCTTACCCAGATCTATGCATAAAGACTTAAATACATGAATAAAGACATAATGAAATAAGCACATAAAAAAAACTTACTAGGAGACAAACTAGAGTAGGCAAATTCATAATCCTTCCATTAACTTGAAGAAAATATCTAGCTCTATTACAATTATGTTCTCAAAGTTCATCCAAGGGTTCAACCCTTAATAACTCGAAGGAGGAGTTATTTATACAAAAAGTTCTTCTAGATATTTAAAAAAAAAAAATACAAAAATAGTGCAAAACTATAGGAATTTCAAAACTGCTAAGTGTTGGCAATATCCTTTAGGAATCTGTTGATGATGTGGTCACCAAAAAGTGTTTCCCAATTTTCTATCACTTGTTGATGAAACTTACTTGATAACTTCACACAAGTGATGTCATATGTCTTCACTTGGTATAGAAGGTTTACCATTTTCCTATAAACTTCATCAACGTCCGTGTACTTCTCAAAAGTGGGCTTATTTTAAAAAAAGTGTTTAATATTATGTTTAATTGTGAAGTCAAAATCTAAAACTTCTAACATTTGTTTTCGTGTAATATGACCCTTTATGCTTGAAAAAGTTTCTATATTAGTTGCTATAGTATAAAGCTTTTAGAAGTATTCCTCCAAACTCATCAACGTATGAATTCGAGCCATTAATCATGGAAATCCTCTCTCATTGAGTAAACTAAACTTAAAATGAAACCTTTGAACACAAGTCTTCAAGCTTTAGCACTTAATTTCTAACTGAGTCATAAGGTTATTTTTCTGCAAAACCTTCTTGACCTCCAAAATAGTTTATCTTTTGTCCACAATATCGATATGCTCCAACTCATCCTTGGTTTTTGAATTAAGAACTCTGATCATGTGTGTAGCTTCACTTGGTTTTCCTTTAAGAAGTTGCTTAACTTCATCAATATCTATCTGACATCTATTTATAAGTTCCTCTTGCTAAAAAATTATCTAAATGGAGGGACATACTTCAGTTATGGTGTGACTAATATCTACCCAAATGGTTTCCCTTGCTTGGCCCACAGTTTGAGCCATTAATGACTCACTCTACAACTCTTCTATCCTTATCGTCAACCTGTGGGTCTTCTACATTTATTCAACATAGGAGTGTCATTTTTTTTATCTTGTGAACCTCGAGATTCTTAAATTTCTTGTGAAGCCATTCATTTTCTTATTTTTGGTGAGTCACCTCCTATAAGATTTTGTGCAAATCTCCTGATATTGATGTATATTCCGTTGTGGTTGATGTTGATTCCCATGTTGTTCTCGACACTGTAATAGGAATAGATATGAGAGGAGCTATGGTAATTGAGCAAATTTCTCTTTTTCCTTAACCAATTTCTCAATTTTCTCCTTCATGGTCTTTATTTGTACATTCTGCTCAATGATCACCTTGCATTTCTTCCTTCTGTTGTTCACTTTCTTCTATCTCCTTGGTTTGAGGGTCCGAGCCACTCCCTCAATGTTGTAATATCTACTTTTTTCTTTTTAATAATATATTCTACAACTTTAACATTCATAGGATCATATCCAATTTTAATCACAAAGTCTTCTAATGACTTGATGTTGTTATCTTTTGCTAAAGATGATATCTTTTCAATATTCAATTGTGACTCCACAATTGAAAGAGGAGTTCTGAGTTTTGATAATGCCATAGTAGTATTGGTCATGGTAGAGAAGAGCATCTCACGAGACTCTCTATGCATGTCCATTTGATCAATTGGGTGTATCTCATTATCATCAAAAGAAAATATAGTCTTCTTGTAATCAGAAGAAGCCTTGGGAAAAGGGACTTGAGCCTATAGAAATGCCATTTTCATTCTACCCTTTTCGTTGTCAAAAGTTGTCAAGAACCTACGTTCTGAGGTAGAAGTCTTCTTCCAAAACTATGCATAAACATTTGCCTTTAAAGCTTCATTCTTCTACTTAATTTCAAGGAAATTAGTGAAGAGGCTTGGCTCCTCTGTTTCAGTTTCTCCCGCAGATTGGGTGACTTCTAACAAATTATGTGAAGCTGAAGAAGAAGATGTAGTGATTACAACTTATTATGTACCTATAGAAACCTGTGAATCATCCAAATTGATGATAATAGGCTCCTTTTGAACCTGAGTAGTAGTAGTGCCTTTGGAGTCAATTCTTGATTTCTTCTAATAATGAATGAATTCCTTTTGTCCAACTATTGATGATGAAGATAGTTCTCTGGGCTTCTTTTCCTACTTGGTGTGAGAAGTAGGAGTGTGAAGAGTATAAGGAGGTAAAACATTTTCTTCTCCTTCTTGAAGTGTATTCTCCTCCCGCTCTTCTTGCTTTCTATACTTCTCAATCTCTGGTCTTGGTGTATGATTATAACGAGTGGTTTTGAGTTCCACCCTTAAGTTTGAAATAATATTGAATGGGTGATAAGACCAGGTGAATTTTGTTTGAAACAC
>APFE030900094.1:0-17555 GCA_000404065.3 Pinus taeda
CTGACAAAGGAAGAGCTCGGCGCCTTTTCATGTTTAGAGAGTTTGAAAAGACAGCTGAAAAGGAAACTCCAGGGGGTGCTTTTTCGTAAAGTTGTGTCTCTCGAGCCCGAAAAAGTATAAAACGATGCTCGAAAGAACCGCCCGATCATTACGACCGAGGAGTACTTTTCATGAATAGTGACATCGACCCGAAAAAGTAAAAAAGTGATCGATACCACGTCGTTTTAGAACCGATAACGAGCGCAAAACGACAAACGCCCGGCAATCTTTGTTATTTTAAACGGTCGAAAAAGAGCTTTAAAACGACCGCCTCTCGTTCCTTTGGACGAGCTGAGAGGGGGCTCGGCAATCTTTTCTTGTTTTATGTCGGAAAAGAGCTCAAAGACGACTACCTCTCATGTCCGTTTAACGAGTCGAGAGGAATAACTCAGCAATCTTTTCATCTTTAAACGGTCAGAAAAGAGCTGAAAGAAGACCTCCGTTTTTACTCTCTTTAGCGAGTCAAAAAGGGAAAAAATACTCGGCAATATTTTCATATTTTACGAGTCAGAAAAGAGCTTAAAGGTGACTCGTATGTAGGTTCATTTTTACACAAGATCAAACCATGGATAACTCTGCTTGGATTTAGTTTCATGTTTACACAAGCTTGAAACGAAAAACTATGCTTGTTATAAGTACGCATGCCCCCAGCATAATGACGCAAAACGAGGTACATGCCCCCCAAGCTTCATTGCATTCAACAAAGTGGATGGAATGAAGGTTCACTTTTGAGATCTTGGAAAGACTCGACTCGTATTTGACGAGATCTTAATCCAAAGACTCAATTTGGAAAGGGAGTTGTTTCATTTTTGAATGAGGTTGACACAGTAAAAGAACTATCCTCATAACCCTTGTTTCATTTTTTAACGAGCTGGACACAAGATTAGGAACTATGCTCGAACATACCCCGTTTCATTTTTTAAGGAGCTTGACATAGGAAAGCGAACTATGCTCTGAACGAACCTAGTTTCATTTTTTAAGGAGATTGACATAGGAAAGTGAAGCATGCTCTGTAACGAACTTCATCGTAATGAACAAGAAGTCGGGGCTTCCAAGAGTGCCACTCCCGGTGGAAGGAAAACACCTTGGAAGTCAGGACCCAATGCCCCCAGGACACTATGCACAATGGCGACATCACTGGATACAGGCACGGGATAAGTAGCCACATAGTTGACATGCAGTGGGGCAGATACAACTGGTGGATAAAAACTAGGAGGGGATGACAACTGCGCAGGAGTCACCGGGGGACTAAAGAACAATAATTGATCTATAGTCACCATCCTTCCATCGTGTGGAAAGAAACCCACACAGAAAAGTGAAGAGACAAGGGCCCCCATGGCATAAACATAGTCACGACCAAGGAGAAGACTGAAATCTAAAGCACCTTGGGTAACCCGTACGTCTATATAGACGGTTTTTCCTCCCAAAGTAATAGGGAACTGTGGAAGGATCCCCAATGTTTGGCTTGTTCCTCCGTCAAATGCCATCAAATTCTGTGCGACCGACACAAGCTGTGGGGAGCCCAAAGCTTGCAAAGTAGTAGAAGGCATCAGACTGACAGATGCACCCTCATCCAAGACAGTGCCAGGTACTGCCTTATCATAGGCATGTATTGTAATCTGGAAAGGCACATGCGATGGAAGGTGGAGAGCAGTCAAGTGACTCTAGTCGAAGGAAACGACTGAACTACTTGGTGGGGGAATCATATGATTGCCCCTCTGCTCCGAAGAAGGACCCTTGGGATCAGCTGGGATAGGAGAGTCGTGTTCGGACTCAAGAGAATCTAACGAGATGAGAAGAACATGATCATGATGCTCTTCCAGAATAGAGTGATCAACAAGCGGTGAACTCAATTTGACACTCTCTCCGACTAATGGTTGGTCTGGAACAAGCTTAGCACAGCCAGGTTCAGGAAGAGGAGGATGGACAAGAGAAGGATCTAAGTCAATCTCTTTGTCGACAGGGAGAGGATTTGAAGAGAGCCTCTAATAACCAACCGGGAACTGGGGTGAAGAAGCTGTAAGACTTTCCAAAACAACGGAAGCTTTATCCATGAGCGGACAAAGGTGAAGGGGATGGTTGCCTTCACATAGCCTACAGGGGAATCGAATCTTCCCTTTCTTCTTACCATTGCCAGATGGTAAGGTAGCATCGCCATGAGCTTTAGAGGATGACGAGGGGTAGGCCGGATTGCGAGACCATACTTCTAAGACCTTAGGAAGGCCAGGACAATCCCGGAGAAGATGGTCTCCCTTGCACAATCTACAAGAGAACTTAACCTTCCGGGGAGGGGCAGAAGGAGTTTCGACCTGAGATGTATTCGGAGGAGTAGCTACACTTTTAACCTCTCGCTTAGGAGACTTCTTCTTCTTCATCTTCTTCTTCTTCTTCTTAGCCGCTTGGTTACTGGAATCCATACTTTCACCAGGCGAAGTAGAAGATGAGGACGTAGAAACAGGCGAAGAAGGGGAGAGGTCCACCTTGGAATCAACATGATGTTGTTCAGGCGGAGGAACTGATTGACTAGTGGTAGAGACCACAGAGGTTGATAACAACCAAACAGGCAACCCAACAGTTAACCCAAGAAGGGACAACGTTGCCATGTAAGGAACACCAACATTCCCAAAAGGAGGAAAATAACTAGGATTCCCTTCAGAGGGGATTCCCGGGTTGGTGAACTCTGGAAAAGTTGCCATCAAAAATAGAAAATCATACACGGGGCTAAAAAAAACCAAGACACACAATCAAACGGCCAACAAACAAAATCTAAGAGGGCATGTGATCACGGACGAATAAATTTTAATGTGTAGACACAAGGACATAACTTGACCTTTTCATCTTTAAAGAGTCGAGAAAAGGACAAAAAGATGACTCTAGTCGCCTTCGAATGTTTAGTGAGCCCGAAGTGACAAATGCTCAAGTGAGCCTTTTCTTTTAAGGAGTCCGAAAAGGATCAAAAGGTGACTACTCTGGAGAAACTAGGCAAGGGATTTACCAGACAATCCGTAAAACTGCATATACACCTTAGCAATCATATGAAAGCCAAGGACTTTTCGTACGACAGTGAATCTTCCCGAATGCTGTGTTCAGTGCGTTACGGGTTGTAAGGCGGTATACACAACTTCCTGTGGATCAAGGATGATAACCTAGTGGAGTCTCCCCATATATACGCGACGGTACGTGGGAGCACAAGTCCGTACTAGACGACAGTTGAATCACACAAGGAGGAATCACCCAACCTTAATGTGAGAACAAAAGTGACTAGGTTTGACGACGCCGAAGCACGTCTCTAGCCTAGACCTCTAGAATGTGAGCGTTATGTTCCAATGTGTTTTTAAGTTCATTCGATTTATTTTAAAGTTGATCTTTAGTTAAGTTTCGGTTTTCAGGTCCTACCGTATGTAATTTCTCAAAATCCCTAAATGCAATATATATGCCAAAACATGTCATTCCATTCGATGAATGCTAATTACAAAAGAGTTAGAGAGCTTTCATGCAAACGAAATGATCACAAACAACAAAGAGTTTCCCTAATGCAGCTAATGCAAATCAATAAAATTTTCTTTAAGATCACTAATCCACTAATCAAAATGGAAAGTCCTAACTTTCATTAACTGTTTCAAAGCAAAAGAGATTTTTCTTTTTCAATAATGGCAAAATGCACTAAAGAAATTTTGAGAAATAACACTAACAAATTTGAACCAATACACACACGTTCAGTTCCTAAAAACACAAATCAAATATCCAATGAATCAAAAAGATCCCAAAGCGAACAATGAGCCGTGTGATCTGGGCTCAAAGTGAGATGAATTGGAATTCAAGAGAAGACGATGTAAATCACCCAAATAACGCAACGAAGTGATCCAAAACTACCAAACAAGTGTAAAGGAGCAAACAAGAGAGTCGACTGGACAACAAAAAGATCAAAACACCTTAGGAAGGCTCGATTCATAGGGCCACTAGATGCCCTAGGGCTAGAAATACAAAATCGGGACAAAAAAGCAAACACCCAAAGGGTAGTGATCAAAACCAGTCAAATCACACTCCAACACACCAAAGTAGTCTAGTAAAGGTACTTAGCACAAAACCAAAGCTCAAAAAATTGAGAACCAAGCAAACTTCAAAAGTTTACGAGCCTGGCGCGACTGTCAGGCTGCAACAAGCGCCTTTTAGGGATTGGCACGGGTTGCCAATGTGCAACTTGTGCCAACTGGCGCGACTGTCACGCTATAAACTAGCGCCAGTCGAGTTTGCTAAGGAAAAATAAAAAACAAAAGAGCCAAGGCTAAACCAGCAATACCTAAGTGCTTTTAAGAGGCAAAAACAACACAGGTATCCAACCCAGAAAGCAAAACAAGCGGGAGAAACCAAGGAAACAAACAAGGAACAAGGCTAGTCCCAGGTCGTTCAGTTTGCAAACCAAACCGAAGATGGACTGAAGTAGCGTTGATCTACTTCGCTAATGCAAAGAAATAGCATTTCGAAGGCTATCTGGCCAGACTTCAGGCTCTGTCTAAAGTTTACAAATCAAACAACAAGACAATATAAACAAACAAGGCAAAAGCCAACTCCCCAGTGGAGTCGCCAAATTATTGTGTAGGTAAATCCCCTCTGTGGACAGAGGCAATCCCACTAGCCTAAATGGGGTCTAGCAACAATCAAACAACGCTAACATGTAAGTTCCTAATTGCAAAGTAAAGGCCAATGACGAGAGCCTACCTCGAATCCAACGCTAGTATTCGTAGAAGAATCGTTGCTTCCGTTCTTTCACTTCAGCTGGTCACAATCCTCACGATCTTTGTGAACAGACACCTGCGCATGCAAAGAACAAGACAAATACAAGCATAAAATCCAAGAAATGCAACTATGTATCAGTTAGAAAGGATACAAATCAAACATCATAATAAAGACACATGAGTGGAACCATAATTATAGTCATCTCTTATTATTGACAAACAAAAGAGAATGCAACCAAGTTCTGACGTCAAATCCTCCTTTGGCTGGGTGAATCAGCAACACATGCCTTGCAAAGCTTGTAAGGGATGGGAACAAGCTTCTCTCTCCTTGATCACTTGGACATGGATCTTCTCCTTAAAGTTTTAGCCTCATATGGATGAACAAGGCCTCTTGCAAGATGAGCTTAGCAATTCTCAGATTTTGGGAATTAAATTTGAGAGCTTGAAAAGTAGAATTACTAACTAGCTTGTCAAAGGGGAAAGAACAAGCTTATATAGAGGTAGGAGGAGTAGATAAGACCATCCACTTGATTCATGGGATTGTCCTTATCATTAGGAAGCTTCCATAAGAGGTGGAGAACTACTTCCCTCCTTGGGAGATACGAAGCCCAACTGAACCAACTCAAACTGGAATTAGTTCATGGATAAGGTAGAAGGAACCTTCGGAAGTTTGTTTATTAAAAACTTTACCCAACTGGGTTGGCGCTAGTGTGACTCTGAGACAGAGCGCCAGATAGCACGCCCTCTTTGGAGGATTTACCCCATTGGCGTGAGTAATACACTGTGGAACAACGCCAATGGAGACAGGGCTATATTTTTGGGTATTTTGCAGAAGGTGTCTTCAAGGCATATGAAGTACATACTTTAAGGGATATAATGCAGGTGTTTTCAAGTTATGTCACTTCTCACAGGTCTCGGGATAGGTCCTCCAATGTACAGGAGAAGGGGTAACAGGGACGGTGACAAAATACTGTGTAACAGATCCTACGAACCAGGTGTTTCAGATCCGAGGGAAATCTATCCCCTTGATTGTTGTGGACATCTATTTTTTGATTGGTTTATTGAGGCGTGGTGCCCCTCTTTCATTATCAGGTTCTACCCGTGGGGGCGAATCCGTGACACATTATATTCTCGAGTATTGTAGAGAGGGATCTTAGTCGAGTAGGGATGGTAAGATCAACATCCGAGATGTCACTGGCCGGTCTTTGAGGACCATCCTGTTCACTTTTGCTAGACTGGATAGTAGTGCGACTCTTCACATGGCTAACAGGTCCTATATGCAGTAATCCTTGGAATACCTTGAACCAAATGTGTTCAACTGGTGTGACGTAATACTCCGTGTGATGAAAGAACAACTGACCAAGGTAAAAAACGAAAAATCCAAGAACTTCGGCTATGGTTCTATGTTGACCGCTTTCGCCTTGGAAAAGATCCCACTGATGCAGCCACAATACATTTCACTTGGCTTACCTCCACCAACTGAGCCACAGATGCAGAGATGGGTCAACCTTATGGCCCGACATGCTGGTCAATCCCAGGTTTCCTTTTCTGATAGCTTCTTTGAGTGGTTCAACCGTTAGGAGATGGTTTTTTCTGAGTATCCATATGCTGGTATGGATTTCCGGGGTAACCCGAATTTGGTGTTGTCGGCTGGTGAGCAATGGGGTGCTATTAGTAAATTCTATGACCATATCTTTGTTTATCATTTCTTTTTATAATGTTCTTGTGCTTTCCTCTATCAGGACTAATCAAAACTCATGTGCTCATGCAGATATTGGACCAGTTCGGCCAGTAGTACGTCAGAGAGTACCAACTTCCACTCCAGCAAGAGAGGCTGTGGGGAAGGCTATCCTTCGTGACCTTGATGTGGCTGAGACTCTTTTAGTATTGCAGGAGCAGGTCGAGAGTCTCACTCTTGGTGTTCTAGACGTGAGGACTGATGAGCTGCCTCTGAGGTTGCAGCAACATACTACTGGCGTGCTGAGTCGATGGACTAGGCTTTTACGCATGATTGCACAGGTGATGACTTGTTATCACTAGCATCATTAAAGTAGGGTTCCCCCTAGAATTTTGAGTTTTGGGTCATTTGAACGATTTGGTCTTGGTTACAGAACATTATGTATAAACCATAAACAATTATATATGTATTTTTTTATTTTCGGAGCTTTATTTTGGTTAAGTTATGTGATATTGATGCAAATATTGATGATATGCTTCTTTTATAAATGTTGCAAATGTCTATATAACACATAATTTGCCAATGAGTCCGTTAATGTGTTTATGTTTCTGGAAATATGTTGATATTGAATAGAATCAAACTGCCTTTGCAAAATCTTGACCCTTAGGAACATGCGATAGATAGCTGGATTCCGTACGGAGTAGATACCAGTGAGCTGTAGGATGAAGAGTTGTGAGTCTAGCCTGACGACGAGTCGGTGTATGCCATGCTTAATGGCATCAGAGAGGAGCTCTATCAATGCACTATATTCAACAATATGGCACCCCTTCAGATCCTTGGTTGCAAGTACACGCTGCAGACGAAGGAATTGTTCAGTCGATGATGACTAACGGGTCGCCATGGGGAGATTACCACCATCCTTCCCATCTTCTGGATTACAACAAAGATACTCCTACTGACCTTCAACATCCCTCAGTTTTTGACTTACTATCAAATACTGTAAACGCCGTGGATTCCGAGCGAAACTTGTCCAATATTGAAGAGACTATCGCCATAAATAGCTCGACCAAAACAGATGTTGTATAGAATATTCATGTCGGAAAATCTTGTTCTCCATCCGAATTGGAAATATATCACGCTCTTTTTGTGAATTCAGAGATGTCTTTGCTTGGTCATATGATGAAATGCCAGGCATTGACTCGAGCATAGTTGAACACGAAATTAATATGTATCCAGATGTCAAACCAGTACGACAACGACTACAGTAGGTGCACCCCAAGAAAGCCGCTACCATCAAGGCAGAAGTTGAAAAAATTCTCCATGCTAGTTTTATTTACCCGGTTCCTCTGACCAATTGGGTATCTAATATTGTTTCTATAATGAAAAAACAAGGAACGATTAGAGTGTGCGTCAATTATAGGGATGTAAATCAAGCTTGTCCGAAAGACAATTACCCTACACCGTTCATTGACCAGATAATTGATGAATGCGCCGGATGTGAAATCTTTTCATTTATGGATGGATTTTCCGAGTATAATCAAATCAATATCCTCCCACAGGACCAGTCAAAAACTTAATTTATTTGTCCATGGGGCACATTTGCATATCGCAAGCTACCCTTTGGTTTAAAGAACGCAAGGGCAAGGTTACAGAGGGCAATGAATTATGCCTTCCATGACATCAAAAACATCGTTCAACCATATCTCGACGATCTTCCGACTCATTCGCGAAAGCAGACCGATCATCCGCAACACTTAAGAGCGATATTTCTACACTGCCTACACTACAAGATACGACTTAGTCCACACAAATGTGTGTTCTGTGTCAGTTTTGGTCGTTTACTTGGCTTTGTGGTCTCAAAGGATGGGATTTGTCTCAACCCATGTAAGGTTCAGGCAATCATTGATTTGCCTCCACCTTCAAATCTGCTTTAGATTCAGAAACTCCAAGGGAAAGCAAACTTTCTGAGGAGGTTCATTCCAAATTACGCCGAACTTGCTAAAGGTTATACTCATCTATTGAAAAAAGAAGTACCCTTAGTTTGGGATCAGGTCGCACAAGCTTCCTTTGATGCTTTAAAGGAATCCCTAATAAAAGCATCATTTATGTATGCTCCTGATTATCAAAAAGACTTTAACCTGTATCTGGTTGCAGTGGATACAACCATTGCAATATAGTTCAAGAAGACAATGGAATTGAACATCCTATATATTTTTTGAGTAGAAACTTAAATGATACGGAAAGAAAATACTCCTACGTTGAAAAGATAGCTCTCGCAGCTGTTCAAGCGATACATAGATTTCGACACTAAGTCCTTTTTTGAAAAACTACCATTTTGTCATATTGCAACCCCTTGACTTATATATTGTCGCGACAGTTGTTGGGGGGCAAATATTCAAAATGGATAGCAATTCTACAAGAGTTTGATCTGGAATTTATAAAATCCAAATCAAAGAAATCCTTGGTTTTCGCGGAGTTATTATGTGATCTCCCATCGTCGTCCAATGATGCAACGTCAGAAGAAGCAATCATGGACGAATATTTGTTTCTAATATCTTCAAGCAATCCCTGGTATGGATACATAATAACCTATCTCCAAACCCAAACATATAGGCCTAATACCTCCCGCTCGAAACAACGACACATTCGATACCAAGCAAAAGACTACATGATCATTGGTGATACACTTTACCGTCGTGGTGTTGATATAATTATAAGGAGGTGCCTCACCCAAGAGGAGGCCGAAAAAGTCCTGAATGATCACCATTCAGGCGCATGTGGGGGGAATCAATCTGGTTACGCTACAACGTAAAATATTTTATGAGTAGGATACTTCTGGCCAACAATGTTCAAAGATTCCATAACCGCAGTCAGAAGTTGCCATGCATGTCAAATCTTTGATTGAAAATCCAGAATACCACCCGCACCTCTGCAACCAGTAGTTGCTGGGGTCCACTGGGGAACGAATAGATTGTTTTCTTGTCTATATTTGTTTGTTTTATAAACTTACAGACGGAGCCTGAAGTCAAGCCAACTAGCCTTCGAACTACATTTGCTATGCAAGTGCAAAGTAGATCAATGCTACTTCAGTATATCTCCGGGTTTTGTTTATAAACTGAACAATCGATTTCCAAACCTTCTAATTGCCCTAGTGGTGGCTCTAGTAACCTCATTAGATCAACCCCTGTGATTTATATTTACTGAACATCATTAGCTCGGCCTAAATCCCTTAACTAAGCTGCAAACTGTGACCCGAAACCAAGTTGAAGTCTCCTCCTTGGACCATCGCACTTTCTCCTCTTGGGAATCTGGATGCATCGCACCTCCCGTGTGCAGTAGGTGCACTACATCGCACTTTCCCAGTGTTCTAGGTGCGCACGTCAGGCAAGACATCTTCTGCTCTCAGATTTTGGTTTCTATGTTCACTCTCTTCAGATTTATTCAAGAGTTTTGCTGTCTATGATCAGTACACCATTGTAGAAACTCCCTTCTTTTGCATGAATCTCCCTCCATAGCACAAAGAATTGTGAATGTTTTTATGTATTGTGTGCCATTTTCAGTTCTCTTTTACAAAGTAGTAGCATAATCGAACTGCCATTTCTTGATTTGAAAGTGTCGCAAGTATCGTTTTCAGTCATAAAAAAGAATCCCATTGTTCTTGGTGGTCGATTATACAATTACTCTTGTATTTGATTTGAATTAGTAGTTTTTCAAGTGTTGAAAGCATTTTTCAATTCAAAATAGCAAAGTGTCGTCATTATCTTCCTTATGTTTTTGAAGAGAAATTTGTTAGTATTGTCGCTTTGAAAAGATAATTCAAATTTGTACTTAGCATTCTTCTTTTCATTCACACATTAAGAAAGCCGAAAACAAATACATGCATGTGCATTTGCATTTAGACTGCTTGTTGGTTTGATTTAGGATAGTGCATCTAGTGTGTGCTCTCTACTCTATGTTGAAATAACATCGCCTCTCTTTCTTTAGTAGCTAGGATTTTCATTGCAAAAGGAAGATTAAACGATTGTTTTTCATTCTAGATTGCATTTTAGGAATTGTATATCTACATCACGTGGTGAACCTGAAAGGCAAATTTATTAAGAAAGATCATCTGTAAAATAAATTAAATGAACCTAAAAACGCTTTGGAACCTAACGCACAACATCTAGAAGTCTAAGCTAGAGACGTATTCCAGCGTCGTAAAGCCTATTAACTATCGCTTTCATTGTTTGTTGGGTGATTCCTCCTCTTTGAGACGACAAGTGCCAGTATGGACTTGTGCTCCCACGTACCGTCAAGTATATATTGGGAGACCACAATAGGCTAGATCCTTTATCCATAGGAAGCCATGTCTGCCGCCCTATCAATTGCAATGCACTGAACACAACATTCGGGAAGATTGACTATCGTACTGTAAAAAGTATTCTGCAGTTTTGCGATTGGTTTGGTAATCCCTCTGTCTAGATTTCCAGAGTAGTCTCTTTCATTCCTTTTCAGACTCCTTAAAGGAAAAGGTCCATCTGAGCACTTGTCACTTCAGGCTCATTAAAAATTGAAGGTGACTAGAGTCATCTTTTGTTTTTTCTCGACTCTTAAAAATTGAAAAAGCAAGTTGTTTCAAAGCATCTAAAATTCATTTAATTCGGAAACATTTTCCCCTTTATTTTTAGTTGATCGAGTAATCCACAATCGTGGAGGAAAGTCAATTAAAACCCCCTCATTCACGGAGACTTACAAGTCAACCGTCTTCGTCTCCAGAATCAAAACTAATCCGGACAAAGCGAACTCATTTAACTGGCTCAAAGTCCCCTGGACTGGTTGGAACAACTGTTCCAACACCCTCGGAGACTCCGGTTACTCCAAACATTTCTAGTACCCCTGCCTTTACAGAAGAAGTTTCGCAGCCACTAGAGGATAGTAGAACTGATCCTAGTGTGAAGGTAAACACTTCTATTCTTGAACCAACTCCATCTACAGCTGATTCGGAAGGTGTTATCCCCCAAACATCTGTCACTACAGAATCTATACCTTCTTCGGCACCGGAAATATTTTACGAACCTGACGGTCTACCTCTTCCACCTCGATTGATTGCCATAGAAGAGATTGTGGAAGATCCTCCATCTAGTGCTCCATCGCAATTAGGAGCTGAGATCACCCTATATCATTCTTCATTAGATGTTAGTCTCCCGCAATTAGAAGTTCCTATAGAATCATTAGGAAATATTTTGGATAGACTAGATATGTCTGAACAATCGTCGACATCTAGGACTATGTCATCTAACACAGTAGCAACAGAACTTCCTGTTGCCACTCCAAAAATGTTCGCCGGTGTATTGTCTATCGTAACTAGCTCTCAATTGCTGGATGGAATCCAACTAAGGGTTGTTTTGATAGTATGGTCTGTTCCCATTTGTTCGTCCAGAATAATATCTGGAATCTCTTATGTTGAGTCTCAGCAAATTGATCCTTCGAAGTGTCAATTTGGGCAGTCTGGTCGTCAAAGGCAAATCATGCCATTAAGCACTGGATCGCTGCCGTATGGGGAGCAATATGCCCTTTCATTGTCTCCTCCGGGAGATCAAACATACGAGATTTCGCAACCGAATTCAGGTTATGCTGGAATTACATCCAGTGGTTGGATGCCAACACTGCCTCAACAACCAAGAGTTGTATACTCAATGCAACAAAGTTCGCCTATGTCAAATATCCCCACTACACCAGCTATTGTGATGGTGTCGCAAGTACAAGCATTACCCGTTGTATGCGAACCTCAAGTTTCTCAGGTCACAATCCAACAACCCCTTGTCTCTACGATGCCACCACAATCAACGATTAGTGGCTCCTTAACTGGAGTGACCTAGGCTCAAATGGGTACCATTACCCCTCATCTTGGTCAAATAGCCAGCATTGGACAACAACACATGGTCTCACAACCATGGCTGGTGCAATATCAACAACCACAATTCCAACAAGTTTACCAAGGATCTGAGCACCAAGTCTTTGCAAGTAATGGGCAGTCGTATATTCAAAACGGTCAACATCAACCATTTCATAATGGTTATTCCCATCAACCTTACCAAAGTTATCAGCATCAAAAGCACTATGCTGGTATGCAAAGGCCCACTGCTCAGGCAATCCCATCTTATCCTGGGTATGTTTCGTTGAACCTGAATCAACAGTTGCCCTTGGTGGCAACTTTCGACTTACCAGATCTAAATTGGCTAACAAACGATCCAATCGCTTACACCCCTTGGTGGCCAGCGATGCCTCATAAACTTCCGTCAGATATTCCTAAATTTAATGGAAATTTGGGTGAAGACTCATCGGATCATGTGATGACCTTTCATCTATGGTGTTCGTCTAACACTCTAAAAGATTATTCGATTAGGCTTCGCCTTTTTCAGCGAATGTTAACTGGTCCGGCAGCAAAATGGTATATCAAATTACCTAGAGCTTCATTTGATAACTTCAGTACCCTAACCACAACCATTTTAACCCATTTTCAGTTACCCATAAGGTACGAAATGGGAACAGAGCTTCTTACCAATTTCAAGAAAATGACGGCCACTCACATATCTAATCATATTCATGAGTGGCGATGTCATAGTAGAATGGTAAAAACATATGTTCCTGACCAGCTGTTGGCGGAATGGTTTATTAAGTCATTGTTACCTTCCATTACAGAAGATGTGGCAAAAGGAGGAGTCGTCACTGAAGAGCAAGTCATTTCTCGTGCGCAACATTTAGATTTGATCTATACTCAGTCTGGCACGCTCTACGGTAAAATCCCTAATGCTCCTAGACTAGAATTTTTTGTTCCTCCCTCTCCTAAATCAAACAAAGACTCTCATGCTGGGGACGGTGTGATAGGAACGACCAGCACGAAAATCGTAAAGGCTAAGTCGAAGAAGGCCCGTATGGTTTCAGGTCAAAATGCAAATGAAGAACTTCTTGCCTCAGAAGTAAATGTTGTATCGACTGACAAAGGCAAAGAAACCAAACAACTAGGAGGCAAGAAGAAGAAGAAAGGGAAGAAGAAGAAAAAGGAGGAGTCGTCCCTTGAAAAATCTTCTACAAACCCTTTTGGAGAGAGGAAACCAAATCGTCCATGCCTTATATGTGATGAGGATCATTGGACAAGAGAGTGTCCATATAAAGCTGAGCTTAGAAAATTCTTCAAGAATTCAAAAACCTCGGCGGTATTGACTAATCCATTTCCAAATCTAGGAACAAATCTGGTTGCTAGTGACAATGCTTCCCCATCCCAAGTGCTACTGTTGTCGGTTTTGAAGTGGCAAAACGATGCTTTGATATTGACAAGGAATAAAGATTATGGGAATCCACAGCTGTCGGAAAACAAGGCTAATGATCAACCTAGCAGTTCGACAACAACTTTAACTGAAGTTGTGCCACCCATCATTCTTGAAATAACGATAAAGCCGCCAAAGGGAGTAGTACAAAAATCGACATTTAATCCTCATGCCAAAGCAGCACAACATTATAATATAGTGGAGGATCTGGTCCAATCACCATCCGCTATGTCAACACTTGAGGTACTGCAAAATTACCCCTCCCAAAAGCAGGCTTTATTATCGGCGATAGGTGGGATTGACCCAATGGATTCCGATCTTGTGTCCTTTAATCACAAAGGATATGACCCTCAGTTACTAGCTCAACTAGATTTCCTCATTCAAGTGAAAGCCCTCAACAAAACTGTTCATCATACAATTGTTGATGAGGGGGCATCTACATGTATTATGTCAATGAGTTGCTAGAAAACTTTAGGATCTCCACCCTTGTCGCGATCTTCGACGACATTAAAAGCATTTGATGGATGAACATACACCCCATATGGGATTTTAAGTAATTTGAAAAGCGAACTGGGGGGAAAAATGGTAGAAATAGATGTTGAAGTAATTGACGGAAACCTCGATTACAACATCCTACTGGGAAGGCCCTGGATATATGCTATGGTGGCAATTGTATCGACCTACTTCAGGAAGATTGCATTTCCATTTCAAGGAGGAATTACAGTTGTCGACCAACAAACATTTCTCCCCAACAATTCACAAGTTACGAGAAGCATTCCGATGATCCATGGAAGCCCTCATTCGCTTCAAAATATTGGAGTAGGCCTGCTAAAAGACCCTATATTAATGGGAACTTTTTCCCTACTGCCTCCAATCAATCTAGCGGAAGTGGCAGCGGTAGGAACCTGCAATATGATATATTCTATTCAAAAGATCTCAAAAAATAATATTAACATGGATCATCTATAGGTATTGCCTCCAAGCCCAATAGAAATATTGTAGCAATCAATGTTTTCGGTATGGGAGGAAAACCCAAATCAACGCTCATCTAGTGTTTGGATAAATAGGTCTAAGGAATATGGCACCCCTTCAGATCCTTGGTCACAAGTACACGCTGCAGACGAAGGAATTTTTCATTTGATGATGACTGACGAGGCGCCATGGGGAGATTACCACCATCATTCCCATCTTCCGGATTACAACGAAGATACTCCTACTAACCTTCATCATCCCTCAGTTTTTGACGTACTATCAAATATTGTAAACACGGTGGATTCCGAGTGAAACTTGTCCAATATTGAAGAGACTATTGCCATAAATATCTCGACCAAAACAGATGTTGTAGAGAATATTCATGTCGGAAAATCTTGTTCTCCTTTAGAACTGGAAATATATCACGCTCTTTTTTACGAATTCAGAGATGTCATTTCTTGTTCATATGATGAAATGCTAGGCATTGACTTGAGCATAGTTGAACACGAAATTAAGATGTATCCAGATGTCAAACTGTTATGACAATGGTTATGGTAGGTGCACCCCGAGAAAGCCACTACCATCAAGGCAGAAGTTGAAAAACTTCTCCATGCTGGTTTTATTTACCCGATTCCTCTAACCGATTGGGTATTGAATATTGTTCCTGTAATGAAAAAACAAGGAACGATTAGAGTGTGCGTTGATTATAGCGATGTAAATAAAGCTTGTCCGAAAGACAACTACCCTACACCCTTCAATGACCAGATAATTGATGAATGCGCCGGATGTGAAATATTTTCATTTATGGATGGATTTTCTGGGTATAATCAAATAAATATCCACCCACAGGACCAGTCAAAGACTGCATTTATTTGTTCGTGGGGCACATTTGCATATCGCAAGCTACCCTTTGGTTTAAAGAACATAGGGGAAACATTTCAAAGGGCAATAAATTATGCCTTCCATGACATCAAAAACATCATTCAACCATATCTCGACGATCTTCTGGCTCATTCGAGAAAGCAGACCGATCATCCGTAGCATTTGAGATCGATATTTCTACGCTGCCGACACTACAAGATACGACTCAATCCACACAAATGTGTGTTTTGTGTCAGTTTTGGTCGTTTACTTGGCTTTGTGGTCTCAAAGGATGGGATTCGTCTCGACCCATGTAAGGTTCAGGCAATCATTGATTTGCCTCCACCTTCAAATCTACTTCAGATTCAGAAACTCCAAGGGAAAGCAAACTTTCTGAGGACGTTCATTCCAAATTACGCCGAACTTGCTAAAGGCTATACTCATCTATTGAAAAAAGAAGTACCCTTCGTCTGGGATCAGGTCGTGCAAGCTTCCTTTGATGCTTTAAAGGAATCCCTAATAAAACCATCATTAATGTATGCTCCTGATTATCAAAAACACTTTAACCTGTATCTGGTTGCAGCGGATACAACCATCACAATGGTTTTACTTCAAGAAGACAATGGAGTTGAACATCCTATATATTATTTGAGTAGAAACTTAAATGATACAGAAAGAAAATACTCCTACATTGAAAAGCTAGCTCTCATAGCTGTTCAAGCGATACAGAGATTTCGACATTACGTCCTTTTTCGAAAAACTACCATTTTGTCAGATTGCAACCCCATGACTTATATATTGTCGTGACAGTTGCTGGGGGGCAAATATTCAAAATGGATAGCAATTCTACAAGAGTTTGATCTGGAATTTATAAAATCTAGATCGAAGAAATCCCTGGTTTTTGCGGAGTTACTATGCAATCTCCCATTGTTGTCCAACGATGCAACGTCAGAAGAAGCAATCATGGACGAATCTTTGTTTCTAATATGTTCAAGAAATCCCTGGTATGGAGACATAATAACCTATCTCCAAACCCAAACATACAGGTCTAATACCTCCCGCTCAGAACAACGACGCATTCGATACCAAGAAAAAGACTACATGATCATCGGTGATACACTTTACCATCGTGGTGACGATACAGTTCTGAGGAGGTGCCTCACCCAAGAGGAGGTTGAAAAAGTCCTGAATGATTTCCATTCTTGCGCGTGTGGGGGGCATCAATCTAGTTAGGCCACAACAAGATTTTATGAGCATGATACTTCTGGCCAACAATGTTCAAAGATTGCATAACCGCAGTTAGAAGTTGCCATGCATGTCAACTCTTTGATCGAAAAACCAGAATACCACCCGCACCTCTGCAACCAGTAGTTGCTGTTGGGCCATTTGCCAAATGGGGCATATATTTCATGACATGTAACCCCACCTCGGCCAAGGGGCATGGGTTTATCATAGTCGCAGTAGACTATTTTACCAAATGGGCCGAGATGATGCCTACATTAAACAACAGCAACGAAACAGCTACCCTCTTATTTTTCAATCATGTAGTCTCCTGATTCGGCATTCCACAGGCTATAGTCACAGATCATGGATCATATTTTCACAATCATATGATGGTTGAGTTGGCTACCAAATTAGGGCTTTCCCATAACAACTCTACTCCGTATTATCTGCAGGCCAACGGATAAGTTGAGGTAATCAACAAGGTCCTGAAGCGGATGCTGCAAAGGATGGTTGGAGTCCACAAAAGGAGTTGGCACCTGATCTTGTACTCAGCCTTGTGAGCATACCGGACATCGGTGAGGAATGCAACCAGGTTTACACCCTTTCAGCTAGTGTATGGCCTAGAAGCAATCTTACCAGTTTAGTGTGAAATCTCGTCCCTCAAACTCGCGGTCGACCTTCTCCCGGGAACTTCAGAAGAGGAGGCTCATTTCTTGGAACTAATGCAATTGGGAAAAA